>VBRH01002079.1:0-11464 GCA_014578085.1 Cardamine resedifolia
ATGGACCGATTGATCTAGTAATGCGTGCTTAGCGAGATCGATCGATCTAAGTCTGGATCGATCGATTTGGATCTGCGTGATCAGCAAGATCGATCAATCTGGGTTGGCGTGAATAACGAGATCGATCGATCTTGATTAGATTGATCGATCTGAAGTTTTAATTGTGTTTAATTAATGCTTCGTGATTGTTTTGTTGGTTGCTTACCTTGTTTGTGCTTTTTGGTAACCTGTTGTTGGGAGGATCTCTCACTCAGCGTTTGGTTTACCAAATGTTGATGCATCACTTATGTCGATGCAGGTAAAGATAAAGCATGATCGTGGAATCGAGGCGGCGAAGAGGAGATGATTAGGACTCTGGTGTGTTTTTATTGTTTCCGCTGTGTGTTTGAACGGTTAGCTCGTGTTGAGCTGTAAACCGGGTTATGATGCTTGTTGTTAAGTGTTCAATAATATTTATGGGAATATTATTGTTGACTATTTTAATGTTTAAATGTTGAGTATTGAATGTTTTAAAAAAAAAAAAAGTTTGGTTGTTTTAGCAATAGTCATGATCGATAGATGAATTGACGTTGAAGTATACTTTTCTTCGAAACCAACTGGGTATGGACATACGCAATGGGTTCGAGATAAATTAACACAATATGCGACTAGTTTTATCGAATCCAGGCTAGATTGGTGTCCCAAATCAATCAGCACTAAGATATGATAATTCTAGGGTAGTTATTGTGACATTAAGAAAGTCACGAACCTGGGCCACGGTGGATAGAAGACGGTCCCCTCCTTCCAGCATAGCAAAGCGTCGTGCGCCGTCGACGGACTCACCGGAAGAGGCGCATCTGACGATCCAAGATCCCTCCTAGGGTTTCTTGCCGTCAACGACTCCCGGTGGGTAAGGGTGGCTGGAGGAGGCGGAACGGGATGTTGGAATCCAGCAGAATCGGGGTCCTCGGCCGTTCCTTTAAAAAAAAAGGCATCGGAGAAGATGAGATTTGCTGAAACTTCTGACAAGGCCTGAATAAAGGGCTTGAGCGAAATGGGCCGACAGTTTTGTAAATGGGCCAAAAGAGATTCACTAAGGGATCAAATACTAAAATACTTAGTGAGATCTAATCACTAAAATTTCATATAAAAAATAATTTTAGTAGAAATTTATGGTAACATTTTTTGGAATCTCACTGATTATCTAAGGGGAATGTATTGAACTGAATACTTAGTGAGATTTGAGTTTTAATGAGTTTTGAGATGATTTTGATAAATTTTGGTAAATTAGGGAATTTGTTGTTAAAATTCTCTGAAATCTCACCTTAAACCATGAGATTTTGATATTTGTATTTTTAGCTAAAAAATCCCCTCAAATCCACATAAAACTTTAAAATCCAGTTCTTTAACAAGTTTCAATAACAGTGGATTTGATTGTTCATTTAAAAATCATCAATCCAATAAAACTGGATTTTAAAAAATGTTTTAAAATCAATGTTTCAATAACATAAAATTTATCATTTTAACTCAAATTTCTCTAAATATTCAGTTCAGTACACCTAAATGCAGAACCGATCATGTACTTAACACAATAAAACATTAACATAAAACACCTAAATTTTTAATATCAAATTTTAGTATATTCCCCATATTTCTTTTTTGCTTGGATCAGGGCCGGTCTTGTCTTTAATGATAACAACAAGAAAAAAAAAAATTGGACTATAACAAAGTATGATTGCACAATTAAAATTAGCTCGCTAACAAAACAACTGAAAAAATATTTAGCATAATACCTGATAATTGTGAATTAACTAAAGAAAATACTAAAAAAAAGAATATTTTTTAGAAAACCCTTACATTAAAACAATCACATGTATTAAATTTGACGGTTAAAAATGATACAATGACAAAACAAACAGTAAACTAAAAATACATACTAATTTGTATTCTCTCTGTGTCAATATATAAAATGTTTATAGAATTTATTTTTGTTTCAATTTATTTAATTTTCTGATATCTATGCAATTTTTAATATATTTAATTTTGTGACTATTAATATTTTATAGTGTATTTTTATCATTGGTTGAATTTTATTTAAAATTTTGTTTTTAGTGTAGAAACATTAAACAATCAATGTTGTTTCTTAAATATCATTATGATTTAAATCATCATACATACTGAAACATAATAAGTATCTAAATTAAAGATAAAATTTTAAATACGTCAAAAAAAGAAAGAGATAAAGTCTAATTTTAACTCAGTATAGTTTAGTGATTTAATAACCTAGTTAACCACTTCCATATCCACTTATATCATTAATTATTTTTTAAATGGAATAGATGCAGAAGAAGCTTATTGATCAAGCATTTGTTTTGAAATTAGGGGATGTATTGAACTTAATATTTGAAAAGATTTGAGTTTTAATGAATTTTGAGATAATTTGATGAATTTTGATGATTTAGGAAATTTGTTATTAAGATTCTCTGAAATCTCACCTTAAACCATTAGATTTTGATTTTTATAGTTTTAACTAAGAAATCCCCTAAAATCTCACATAAAACTTTTAAACCCAAATCTTATAATGTTTTCAATAACAGTGGATTTGATTAAACATTTTAATATCACTAATCCAATAACACTTAATTTTAAAAACATATTTTGAAATTCATGTTTCAATTTTATAGGATTTATCATTTTAACTCAAATTCCTCCTAATACTCCGGCCAATACACCTCCCTTAGTGTTTCTTCAACTTGAATATATGCATAAATTTTAAGGCTACTTTACATAATAACCCAAATCTAGATTGTTTTTAGGAAAATAACTATGCTGCAGTTTTTATAAAAGTTAATAACTATGGGATCACATCTACAGTAAATGGAAATGATAAAAGCATAATTCCAATTGATTTTACAAAAATTTATGCAACCATCGTTATTTTTTAAAATGACATAAACAAAACAAAATAAATGCGGCATCTGAAAAAATAGTATGAAATTTGAAAAGATCTGTTGTACTTTTTGAAAATAACATGTTTCAAGAAACAATAGCATGACTTATTGAAAATCGTGTTGACAAAAAAAATATGAGAAGTCCGACAGACATTTGAAAAAAGAAGAAAAAAAGAACTAACAAGATTTTTTTTGTAAAAACAGCGTGAAATGGAGATGAATGAAATGTGATCAAACGAAGGATTCAGACATGGATCTGAAAAAAGAAGGAAAACAGAAATAAGAAGTTTTTTGAAAATAGCATAAAATAGAATGCGTGGCATGTGATAAGACTATAGTGACTCCAATGTCATTTCCACAACCCTCTTACACATCATGTTCATTAGAGGTTATTTTCTTAATTAATTTTTGTTTCATAGTTACTTTTTGCTATTACCCTAAATTTTATCGCGTGTTTGTTCAACTTGAACATATGCATAAATTTATCGTTGTGCTAGTATATGTTTCTAAACCGTTCTATTCGTTAAATATATTCACATATCATAACAAGAAAACATATGCATAAAAATTTGGACCTTTTATAGAAGTCAAGTGAAAAAAGTTTCTTAACTTCTTTCAAAAAATAGTTCTTATTTTGAATTGGTGTCGTCTTCTTTAGTTACTCCAACAATTATATATTTCCTTCTTCAAATATCTTGACGATAATCGTCAATCATCGATTTTTCTTCTCAATTTGAATTTTTTTTCACTTCAGTTGGTAACTGAAATGTAAATCTACGAATAATTTTATCTTTTTCATCTAAGTTTAGAGAAAATACAAACAACTAGAGATGTTTGATATTGAAGCGGTTTTCAAGGAAAATATATATTTCTATCTTCTGTGTATATGGTGATTTAGTGTCTCAATATACAAGTTTGGGAACAGTTATCCCATATTGGTATTTTCCAGTTTGATCATTGGTTCATAATAGGTGATTTTAATGAATTAACGGGTAATCACGAGAAACATGGCAGACAATTACGAGATGCCTCGACTTTCATCTCTTTTAACCTTTTGATTAGAAATTGTGGAATGTTAGAGTTTTATTGTCTAGGAAATGAATTGTCTTGGCGTGGTAAAAGAAACAAGATAGTGATTCGGTGTCGTTTAGACAGAGAATTAGCTAATGAAGATTTTTTCCCATGATATTCTCTTATTCTTATGTAGAGTACCTAGCTATGGCATGTTCGGACCATAAATCAATTATAGCTGTAATTGAAGATGATACACAGAGGTTTTAACTCAAATAAAAGACTACAAGTGCACAAACAATTTCAGTAGTATAAATGGGATCGAATCCACATAAACCAATATTACACTACGATTCTTTAAGAGTGAAACTAAATTAAGACAATGATATGGTTTTGATTGTAACGTAAATGAAAATAGCAAACAAAACGGTGTAAAGATTCAATTAAACAAGCGCTATGGTGTTACAACACGCTATGGGTCTAAAATCTCTCATGGTTTCAGCATTTATTTTCTTTGGTATAAGAGAGAGGACGATGGCGTTAACTCCAGCAGGCATGAAGCCGAACATGAAGAAAGATTGCACAACCACCACAAAATCATTTCCGAGAATTTGCCAATTGGCTTGAAAAAATTATTTTGTAAACCCTAGATACAATTTTCTTAAATCTTGACAGTTTTTTTTCTAGTTAAAATATTGTTTATACGAAAACGTGAAGCCTCTAGTTAAAATATTGTTAAATCTCAAATATTTTTTTAAAAATTCATCTTTAAATTTTATCAAACAAAAGATACATTTGTTGTAAAAAGATGATTTTTTCTTTGAATATAATTTAACATTAAATTCAAAAAAGATTATAAGAGGCGGTTTTGAATCTCAAATTTTTAAAAGAAGAAATTTTTTCTTTTAGTCAAAAAATATAATATCAAATTTAACAAATACGACATGATCAAATATTAAACCATAAATTTTGTTTTTCATTATTAATATTTTCTTTTTGTTTAAAATAAAAATTTCTGAAACTAATAATAAATATGTTGTTTAAATTTTATTTAATTTTTGCTAATGTCTACATAAAAATAATTCATATTAACTATCAATTATTTTCTGAAACCTTAAACCCTAAATCTTAAAACTCTAAACCCTAAACCATGAAAGGAGACAAGAGGCCTTGAAGACTATCCCAACCCAAAAGGAAGAACTAGAGGGTTCACAATAAATGAATGATCCAAAACCTTAAATTATATATAAGATGCTTATTTTGTATATCCAGAGTTTTTGTATCTTTCTTTTATTAATTTGTCTATGTACCATTTAAGGTACTTATGTTAATTTTTTAAAAAACTATGTAACACAATTATATATGTAAAGAAAATTTAAAAATCTAAAAAAACCACGGTTTTACGGTTTTAAACAGAACTGAACCGAAACCGAAATAACTTGTATAATGATAACCGAACGTATTTTTAAGCAAAACCAAAACTAAACCAAATTAATAATTTCGGTTTGGTTCGGTTCGGTTTTTTTGGTTATGGTTATTTTGCCTACCCCTAACATCGACTATGACAATATGATTATATAATCTTATAAAGTCTAATCAATTATTAACATATTATAGTAATAATTTGGTTAATTGTAGTAACATTAATGTTACATTCGAGTTTTTGATTATTTAACTTAATATACTAAAATCAAGTTAGTGTAGTTCAAATAATCATATATGATCATTAAAAATAGAATTTTATCAAGTTTAATATATATTTTAACATGATTGAGTTTATTGATGTTAATATCTTCATAAATATAATGTACATCTTCAATGATTAATGATTACCTGTGATTTGTTTCACTCTTTTAGTAATCAATATATACGATTGGAAGTCTTTTATGCACAGAAGGTGCACTACATTCAGATGCATAATATATAATCCACGTAATAATAAAACTCTTCGTTTTAAAAAGATGAGATCATTATATATTTTTGCGGCATATTTCTTCTAACAGTCAATAAGAAAATAAATTATTTATGGATTATTTTTGAATATTTATCTAAATATTTTTGTATCTAATAATTCATGGAATATTTTGATACAAAAGTTATCTAAATAATTTTGTATCGATTTATTCATGGAACATTCTCAACATATTCTCTAACTATTTTGTATCAAAATTTTCATTAATTTTTTTTAATATAACGGTGAAATTTTTTTATTTCTAAGTTCATAATATAACCAAAATGCCCATGAGAAGATAGAAGCACGCCTAACAGAATGTGGAAAAGTTCCTTAAGAAGCGCTTCAATCCAAAGCCCAAGATTATGACAAAACTATTGAAGCGCTCTTAAGGTTGAAGCCAAGAGATTGTGAGAATTTTGCGCAAGAACCACCATATCATTTGCAGTGATGTAAAGCTTAACGGCTTTTCCAGAAAAAGCGTAAAAATGTTGAACGGAACCGTGATCTCTGATGGCACATCTCATCCACAAGTCTTCAAGAAAGTAATATCGCGATCGATGTTAAATTCATCCACATAATTCACCATTTCCTGCGTCAAAGCCTCATTTGCCTCCCCACCACACTTTTCGAAGTGAGTACTATACAAAAAGCAAGAGATTGTTGTTATTGCCAACGACAGTAAACATAAACAGTCAAAGTTACATCCACACTGAACCACTCTTCATAGTCTAGCGAAGTTAAACGGTGTATCCCTTTTGCATCTATTTTGGAGACTATGTTCAAGTCATGGCAATCCGCACTTCCAAAGCGGAAATCAAAAATGCATAGCTTGTTGATTTCTCGAGGAGAGTCTTAAATTGGAATGGAGCGCTCAATGTTCTTTTTAAAAGAGACAATCTATGATAGAACTATTTGAATAAATAAATTAGAAATCAGTCTATTAAAAATTATTTTTGCTTTGGATGGTAATAATTTGGAATGAAAATAATCGAATCCAATCCTTAATATATTAAAATGATTTAGTTTATTTATTGAAATTGTTTACAAATTATCGAAAATTCCAATTAAAATTTTACTATGATACTTTTTTGAAAATTGCCTACAGTCACTAATGACCCTAATTAAAAAAGATTTTATTTAATGATAATTCAGTTTGGCTCTCCACATAACTATTTAACAAGTTTTTGAATCATGCATTTTAATTGTCCCGTTTGCTATTTGAATTTCTTATTAAATAAAAAAATTTGCTTTTCCTTTTGTTTAAAATCAAATTTTTTTTAACTAACATTAACATTTTTTAAGGAAATAATAGTTTTTTAAAAAAATTTAGATGTGATGACGTTGATTGGAAAAAAAACTTTAAAGACTGTAGAATAAAATAAAGTATAAAAAGTCTGGTGCCAATCAGCCCCTAAAACCCCAAATTTGAGACTTTTGAAAACTTTACAATAATTAATTATTTTCTTCTCCATAAAGTTTTAAACCTCTTTTAAAAACAATTATTATCTTATTTTAAAATAATTTTAATTGATTAATACTTATTTCATTTTTTGTTTTTTGAGATCCATTTCTCAATTAAAATAATTTTAATTGATTAATAGTTGTTTCAATTATATTTTAAAAAAATGAAATATCTAAAGTCACCATCTCTACAATTTTTTTACCAATCAAACTTAAAATAAAATCGCGTTTTTTTAAATCCTATGTAGACACATTAAACACACTATAATTTTAACTTTTATATAGTATAGATGTCAAAGTGGGTCAACTTCCATTCAAAACCGAAACAGAGAGTTTAAAACACCAAAACAAATAAAAACAAGATATAACCAAAAAAGAAGTAAAACTAATCCTCAAACATAAGCTTCATACGGCACTTGATTATGAAAAAAACAAAAAAGTGATGAAAAAGTATTTAATATATTTGTACCTAAAAACAAAACTAGTTCTATTTTTTCTATGTTGAAGATCTTTTCTAATGGTCACCCTTCCCTCCCTAAAACTAATAATAAATCATTTTTCTCTTTTTTGAATAATACGCTAACAGTAAGCGGACATTATACATCTGATTTGATAACACTTGATCCGATTGTTGTTGTACATATGGACCACATTCTAATTAATTTCGTGATAATTTCATTATTAGTTTTTTTTTATAAAGTAATTTCATTATTTGTTGGGACATAGTTATGAAGTAACGAATAGAAACAAACAGAAACGAATATGCCAAAGGGGAAATAAAATATGGAGAGATGAACATAATTTTAGTTCTTCTCCCAATTTAATATGATTTAAAAATTATGTTGTTTTGCAAAATACTACAAGGTTCAACCAAAATAAAATGTAGTTAGAGCATGTGCAGTGGTAAGAGATTCATATAGTCTCTCAAACAAAACAAAAATTAATATTTTAATATAAATTATATATATAGTTAAATTATAAATTTTTAAAAGAATTTAAACCAATCAATGATGAACAAGTTGTATATGGAGTTCTCATGAGGTTCTCATAGTCTCATGCTAGAGACTCTCATTGTACATATTCTTATGTATTTTCAAAACTAGGTCGTTTTGAGTTTTATGTTTGTTTATTAACGGAGCCAAATCGAGACATGTTGCAATATAAACAGAAACTGTTTTGTGGGTGACTTTTGAAATGGTAGGATTGACTTTGGACAACTTTCAGATCATAATTAATCACGTAAAAAAAAAAGTAAAAGTTGATGATTTTTTTATCAATAAACCCTTGTTTAGTCAAATTTCAATATTAACCATGACGTTTTAATTCTCTCCTAGTACTCATTAATTTTTCATGTTCATTAAACTTCAAGTAAATATCGTAAATGAAAAACAGTTGAATCGGAACCGGCCAACCGACTATCGCAGATAGATAGGAAAAACAAAAAACAGTTTTAGGATTTATATCACCAAATGTCTCTGTGTTTGGACAGTGTCAATAGTTTTACATGGAAGAGTTGTTAAAGAGCAATATGAGTCTAGGAAGGTTCTCAAGTGCCACTGTGAAGAGGCCACCAAGAATAAACATCAAAACAAATGCAACAAATATTCTCCCAATGTATCTCAGACTTTGATCTCCTTCATTTTCCGGTTGCGAATCCCTTGTCGACTTTGAATCTTTGGGACCCTGCAACGCAAACCGCGGAACGCTAAAGCATTTTTCCACAATACAATTTGCAACAGATGGTTACAAAAGCAAAGGTATGTGAAACCAACACAGGATCTCAAGCTAGAAAACGAGTTATGTGAGGCGAACATATGCTCACCGAAAGAAGAAGCTTATTGTTGATTTACTATCTTACAAGTTAAACTGTTTCACAAGTCGTTTTTATAATTGTATTTGTTACACTTTAATACCCTCAGCATATTGCTAGATATATGTATGCATAATATAAATAGAAGAGTTTTACGAAAATTGTTCTGTTCCTATCGAACGCGTTCTCTATTCTACGAAATTTAAGGCAACAAGTTTCTATCAACTATGGTTCTAGTTTTCTTCACTCTATTTGAGCTTTGACATTGAATACTATCATCAGAAGAAGTTAAAAACTAAGCGTACTCATGATGGTGTAAAGTACTAAGAAAAATCGTAACACAATCTCGTTATGAAGTTGCAAACAAACTCAAGATAATTACCTTCGAAAATCCAGAAGGAAACTGCTGCGGCTGATCCTTTTTCTCAGTTCCTGCATCACCAAAAAAAGAAAAAGATTATGACCACATTATGTCTCATGATCAACATTTTCATTAAATGTTACTATCATCAGCATTTGAATCACCACTGTTATATATAAAACGAATCTGAGATTTTTGGCTTAATTCTAACTTTTTGCATCATTATCACTATGACCACAATTTACAAAGTCAT
Organism: Cardamine resedifolia; assembly: GCA_014578085.1. Classification (NCBI taxonomy): domain Eukaryota; kingdom Viridiplantae; phylum Streptophyta; class Magnoliopsida; order Brassicales; family Brassicaceae; genus Cardamine; species Cardamine resedifolia. The sequence goes on from VBRH01002079.1 coordinate 9,781, forward strand.
AAGCACAATACTTGTTGTGACTTAGTTTACACTGTACAGCAACTCATCACAAAACGGGAGCTCATACGCTCCAAACTTACGATTATGTAACAAGAGTTGAATAGAACAGCATTTTAAGCACATAAACATTTTAGTTTTTTTTCTCCAGATAATCAAAACAAGAACATTGAAACCAATTTTACACAAAGAGAGCTGACAATTATCTCAAACCCAAAATCTTGAAATTGAAAAGAAATAACTTACTAGGCAAATCAGCATCATCAGTCACAGTCTTCAACTTCCAACCATGTCCATAATCCACAAGACAAGCATTATCCCCAAAACTAATGGGCTCTTCACCTTCCTTTACAGCTTCGATGAAAATTACTCGGGATTTTAACAAACCAAGTTTCCGATTAATCACAGAAACCGCAAACTCCGCCTTTGTCCCGGTAGTGAATCGATACTCCTTACCAGAAACTTCACAAAACACCTCCAGAAACTAGTATTCCACAATCAACAATAGTTTAGCTTACAAAATCAATAATAGAAACCTAACAAACCAAAAGAGTAAGAGAAACATACGAGCGGAGAAGCTACAGGAGATGTATCATCCACCATTGAGCAGAGTATGACTCAACCTAATGCTTTATTTATGGCTTTGAATGGATTTGATCTCAGCTATATAAATTAGGTAAGATTGTTCACTAAACACGCTCTAAAATCATCTAATTATGCAATAAACCAAACAACTGATGATTAATTAGAATAAAATGTTGGATAATAGTGTTGAATTTTAAGTCTGAATTGAAAATTAACAAAAGGTGAAAATATCAACAAAAATGATTAATCAGATTCAACTCACAAAACCATGTAGACGAGATTGTGAGCGCGACCGAGAAACAGAGTCTAGCTATGGAGGTGAAGCGTTGACGATGTCTGGAGAGAAACTCTGTGTGTTTTGCGAGAGAGGAAAGGAAAAAAGAGGTGAAATCTAAATCTCAAAGATGTGTCAAAGTCAACTTTAGATCGTTCAGGAGTGGGCATAATTACATATAGACGAAAGTGGGTTCAATTGACCCACCATTAATTTTGATTTTTCCTTAAGGGTTTATGGATTTGCTAATATTTTTCCTATAATTTTCCATTAATTATAATCTTATCTTCTTGTTTAATTGAAAAATTACAAAAGGTCCAAAACAGATAAATATTTAATTTTTATCTAATTAAAAAATGCCAATTATTATAATCGAAGCCTCGTTAAATCATATTTATAACCTAAAGCCCAATTAACATAACTATATTTCTAGTGGAGGAACTTGAAACGTCATTCTCCGTGTTTAGTTTCAAAAAGTTCATCTTCATCCGAGAGGGAAAGAGAACCACAACGATCAAAATATTATTCATCTCCACCATGAGTAAGTCATGAACTATGTTTTAATTTTTGAACGACTGTTTAATTTGTTTCGTTGAGAAAGATCGTAGGGTGTTTCTGCAAGATGTTTTACGTTTTTATAAAGAATTTTTATAAAATGTTTTATATTTTATAAATAACTTTTTTTGTTATAATTTGACACCGGTTAAAAACAATTCTTGGTCCGCCACTCTTATATCCTTACTTTTCTCGTACCTAGCTTGCTTAAACAAATTAACAAGTTATCAAATTAGATTACTAGTAAGTCCAAATTAATTGAAAAAAAAAAAA
>VBRH01002083.1:0-12480 GCA_014578085.1 Cardamine resedifolia
CCTCTTCCTCGGAAACCTCCATAGCCTCCGTGGTAGCTTTGGTCGTTGTTTGCATACATAAGTTTCCCTTGGTTTTCTCCTTGCGTTTCTTCCCCTATTCGCTCTTCATACGCCTTTAGCCTTCCAACTATGTCTTCAAATCCCGTTGTATTTAGGTCTAGGACTTGCTCAAGGGAGGCTACAATGTGTATGTACTTGCTTCTAGGAAGTCCCTTTAAGAATTTCTTTACCAACTTAGTTTCTTCGATGTTTTCTTCTAAAGCGGCTGATTTTCAAGACTTAAAATCTTTCCGGCAAAATCATCAACCGAGTCGGTGTCGCTCATCTTTAACCTATCAAACTCCGCCATCAAGGTTTGAAGTCTTGCCTCTCGCACACGATCCGCGCCAAGGTGTCGTGATTTGATGGCCTCCCAAATATCTTTCGATACGGTTTGTTCTCCGACTTGTAAGATGAGTGTTTCGAGGATGGATTGAAACAAGAGTGTCATCGCCACATCGTTCTTCTTTGGATCGATGGATCCCGGATCAATGGTCTCCCAAACATCGTTTACTCGCAGCAAGACTTTCATCCTCATCGCCCAAACTGTATAGTTTGTCGATGTCAACATCTGACAATGAAGAGATGAGGATCCGACTTCTCTTGTCCACGGTTGAGTGTTAGTCACGTCTCCCATGACTTGGATTCGTAGACTATAGGTTCGTAAAGTCTTTGTGATTTAGATCGATTAACCACAAAGCTCTGATACCAATTCAAATCGCAAACTCTCTTAGAATTAAGAAGAATATAAAGAACAACTTTTCTTTAGGGATCTATTTGGAATCCCTTAAGCCTATCTCTTCTAGCTTCTTCTAGAAATAGGTAACTTGCTTCTCAAGTTACGAAATTATCCAACAATAACGACGGGATTGAAAGCCACTAGACTTTGGCAGGAAAAAAACCACCAGTGAAAAGAGATTTAGAGAAGAGAATCTCACGGGTTACTCTTAGACCATGTACAATGGTTAATTTTTTCAACATCCTCTCTTTTACCTTTTGACACTCCACATCATCTTCTCTATCTTTCACCTAATAATTTCACACTTATTTTTTTTATCCTCTACAATGATTTTGTTTAATATAATTCAACACCCCAACCACCATTTTTATTTCTATATTCTTATTTTATTTTATGATTTATGATTACATATTTAATAACAATTATTGATTAAAATTAATATAAAGTGATTTATATGCCTCGTTTGTGTAAAAAAAACTGGGAAATTCAATTGCTCCAAAATTCGAAACATTTTCATGTCTCGTCGGAGTAGAAGAATAAAGAGGTGTTTTGAGATGAATATTGCATCATCGATCCATAATATAGAGGATAGTTTAGAACAAATGACAGGCATGAAGAAATTTGGTATATTTTAGGATTGGTTGGCAGTTTAGTTTTGAAAGTGATAATTGGTGGAATTTGGATAGTTGAAAGAATTATTAGAAGAATTTGGGGTATTAAAATATTATTGTTGTGATCCATAACAAAAAAAAGAAAAAGTTAAAGACACAAAAAAGTTAATTGGAGGATAATAGATATATTATAGTGAAAATGACATTTTTTCTATGTCCATTTTTTCTATGTCCAAATAAAACGAGCTTAGTCTCTATTTATAGATCTTAAAAAATGATGAATTTTGATAAAAAATAAAAATAAAAATAATAGATTTACAAAAAAGTTGAGCTCAAATAATTAAGATGAAAGAAAAAAATCACAAAAATATCAGCACCCAATTAGAGCACAGCACGCGTCCTAAAAAAGTAGAACCGTTTCTGCGCATGCATGATACACGCGCTCAACATCTTCTCATCTCACAATTTGCCACGTGGCAGCACATGTTCCATTTTCTTCTAATTCAACATGTTCAATGTTTTCAACTGAGTTCAATCTACATGTATTTCTCAAATTCAACAACCTCATTGTATGAATTAAACTATTGAATAATTTATTTAACACCACCATTGCTCATGGTCGACAATAGCAATCTCCACTCTCTCATCCCAGTCTCTCAGCTCACGTTGGGTCTCAAACCCACTAGAGACCTCCGTATGGGCTTCCTATGTCGATTTCAACTAGAAGTCCCTCACACTTGAGATATAAACAAAAGAAGCTAGAGCTGGACATTGTTAAACAAGCGTCAAGGGCAGACCTACTGAGAAGAAAAAAGACTCGCATGACACCCCTAAAAGTAAATAAATGTATTCTAGTTCATTCATATGAGTAAAAATCCTTGAGCATAGTTGATAGTTTTTTGGGTATTAATTGTGAAGATTTCTAAAACAAGATTGATTGATGCTCAAATGAGCTTATTTAGATAATTAAAATAGCTCATTGAGCTTTATTCAAAGCAATAAAACTAATAGGAAGAAACTTAATGTAAAGAACCAAGATCAAATTGATTTTTGAATTGATATCATAAAAAGGAAGAAAAAGAATTGATTTGTGGCAACCCTCAAAGTTGGATTGAAAGTTTACACAAGATGCATATTTATATGAAACTACTTGTGATAAAACCCTAAATATATAGGCTGTTATTAGGCTTGAATTGGGCTTGATTGAGAGACGCTAATATTACACCCCTTAACCATGTTTAATTTAATTGTTTAGTTGACACCTTCCACTAGTTTTTTTTTTACATTTATATTTTTTTTTTTTACTTTCTTGAAAATCACATATATTTGTTTGGGTTTGTGTATACATTTTATCTATAGATTAAAAAAAAACAAATAAACTTTTAATATTTTCTATTTATATTTCATTTGTTTAATATTTGACTAACACCATTACGCGATAAATATACCATATATTCTATTTTTGTGTTATGATTTCATAAAAATAATTTTTGAATCCGCCGTTAATTGCACAATGTATAACCTGATAACATGACCTAAATATCTTTCAAAACTATATGGTCTCTATCATTAATTACTCTGACTTACCTAACTAGAAATGCACACTTTTTCCGGTAATGTGTTCTAGGTTTGCTAGTCATATTGAACCTACAAGTTCGGTGGCTCCCTCGGAATTAAGACCTCTAGGTGGCAATACTACCCAACCTACGGTCCGACGACCTGGTTGGTATTCAAACCCAAAACAAAACAAAAAAAGATAAAATCTACAAAATCACTTTTAATCTTAATTGTAGAAAGGGGAGAGTGAGATAAAGAAATCTCATACATAAAACCTCTGAAAATAAAATATTTAATCATTAAGCAACACTTTAAAACTTTGATTATACAAATAAATGAAGATTTCAACACAAACAATAACAAATACTATAACAAAAATGAATACAAATATCATACCACTAAACAGAAGCAAACAAGCTCGGGACAAAAGAGAACCAACGAAACCCACAACTCCATTTCTCCGGCAACGAAGGACACTTTGGAACCCAATGCCATGTTCTTCTCCCAACATGAAAGAAGAGAATCTCAGGCCAATTATAGCAACAAACACAGATCATCTCCTTATGCCACAGACAATACACATGCTCGTAATTGTGGTAACACACAGAAGTAAACTTCCGACAAACAATGTCCGGTAATGTTTCGGATTCAATCCAATTCTCTGTTTCTTCTTTAAATTCCCAAATCTTTATGCTTCTGCAAATCCCATTGCTTCCAATTCCTCCAACCATGTAAAGTATCTTCTTCTCTGGATCACTCACTAATCTAGCAAACGTGATCTCATCATCCGCCGGAAATACACCATCTCCGGTAGCTGTTGTCCATATTCCGTTGTTAAGATCAACGCTCACGATTAGAAACGGCTCGGATCTGACGAAATAGAGAGACCCATTGTAAAAGACTCCATCTTGATTAAACCCACGAGGTAAGACTTGATCAACGCCGCCGAATCTTCTCCAGGAACAATCACCGGAATCGTAGAGACAAACGGATCTTGAAGAAGCGGCGGAAGAAGATGAACAGAGAGTGAAGATTTTGTATCCACCAGGGAAAGTGATGAGGGAGAGAAGCTCAAAGGGAAAAGGGTAAAACGGGAATTTAACAGATCTTGAAGATCTGGTGAGAGGATTGAAGATAGAGAGGGAAGAAGCAGAGGAAGGGGAATGCGAGAAACAGAGGAGGCCGTTGGAGGAAGAAAGCAGAGAGGTGGCGCAAGTTAGTGAAAGGTAACGAGGGAGTGGTAACGTGCGCCAGGAGATGAGATTAGGGTCAAAGAGAGGGAAGGAGTTGAAGGATTGAGGATGAGAGAGGAGGAGGAAAGAAGGAAGAGAGAAAGAGTGATCGGAGAAGAAAGATGGAGAGAGGATTAGAGATCGGAGATGACGTGAGATTGATGTGAGGGTGAGGAGAGTTTTGAAAGGGAGGAAAGAGAGGATGTGGTCTAGGAGGTGATTTGGTAAACCGGACCAGATGGTTGGATCCATGTTGGTCGGAGAAGATAGTGCGGTTGGGGAAGATTCTGGTGACCAGTAGAGGAAAGTGGAAGCGGTGGCGGTGGTGGTGGTTGTGGTGATGGTAATGGGATTTTTGCCCTGAGCTCTGAGGCGGAACATGGTGTGTGATCTTGAAGATTGAACCAAATTTTGGTTCTTTACTTCAAGAAGACTTAAAGACAATGTATAAAGAGAGACGCTCTTTGCGTGTAAGACCGTTCACAAGAGGGGAAGAGGAGAAGAGACCCAAACCCAACTGATACACTTTTTATAAATTTATTCGACTTTTTTTCTTCAACCAAATACTGACGTTTTGTTTTTGTCAACGGTTAAACTTGAATTAAAGACTATCTGGGTTAAATCCTCAAGGGAGCATGCATATAATCGATGTGCTAATAGCGCTTACAATTCCTAATTAAGATTTAAATGATTTAAGCGGTTTTAAAATAAAACTATATATATATACATTATATATTAATAAAATATAATATAACATAATAAAATTATATAATAGAATAAGTTAGATTTTCAAATTAAATAAAAAGTAAGATTGATTTTCATCGTTATATATACACACTATATATACACGATATATATTGGTTTTAGATTGTATCACACTATCACTACAATGATATCATTTCATTACATTTTATTATTAGTTAATATATATATATCATTTCAATAATAACACATGGTATAATAATATATTTATTTATAACATTTTATCTAAAACTAAATAAAATCCAAATCAAAACCAAATCGAACATGACCAAAATTTAAGTTCATTTTTTTTTAATAAAAAAGTTTAGTTCGTTTTATGCATGAAATATGATAAAGTGTACGGTTTATGTCTAATATACACGTATTGGAAAGTACAACCACCAAAAAAAAAAGCTCGAATATAGTTTTGACTTCTTCGCATATATCATCAAATCTAGTGGGCATTAGTATACATACATGCACATGTATGATAGTTAATAAAGTCAGAATGGCGTCGGATGGCCAACATCTAATTTATTATTGAGAAACGGAACAAGTTGATTAGAAGATTAGTCTAAGGGATCTCACTTTTAGACTTTAGAATTTATTCCATCGCGTCGTTACAAAAGTTTTATTTTTGATTGGTGCTTGACGGTGATAATAAATGAGTAGGACCGGTGGATAAGATCTTAACGGCTCGTCCACGCACATGTGAACATTGTTCCGAGAAGCTGCGAGCATGTTTTTTTTTATTTTCTTTCCTATTTCATAAGAATAATTTTCTGAGGTTTTATTCTTGTATAAAAAGATTGATTTTATGTAATTTAATTAATGCATTTATATTTACAAGGCTAATTATTTAACTATTTCTTTTATTTCTATAAGAAATAATTAATGGAAAATAGTAAATGGAGTAATTACAATTATTGGAAAATGGTAAATGGAATAAAAAGCAACTTAAGATTAGTTTAAAAAAAAGATATAACATAAAAACAATTAATTAAAGTATATTATTTATTATTTTCTTAATTTTGGTGAAAAACTTAGGAAATCATTTTTTTGATACAGAAGAAATATTAAACTTCTAACTTCAGACTACACCTTAATTTTCGTTGGTCCGAAATCAGCATTTAGAATATATTTATTTGCTAATGTCATTCCTATCAGAGTATAGAAAGTACTCCCTCCTTTCTATTTTATAAAAAAATTTGGATAAAAGTGCACATATTAAAAATTTTAAGTATCATTTAATGTTTTACTTTAAATCCATTCAACCAATCAAAATTTAAGTTTTGTATAAAAATTTTGCAAAACATCTAATAAAATGGAACAAGCAAAATAAGCTAAAGCATTTTATAAAATAGAACAGATAGAGTATATATTAGGTACATCACATAATAGCTTAAGTTTAGGAATATATAGTGTGTTAATTGTGTATATCTCTTTTCCTATTTTGTACTATTTCCCTCTGTATATAAGCAGAGCTTCTCTTATCAATACAATTGCGATTCAATAACATCAATAATTTCTCTCAATAGGAATTGAATTAGTAGCACAATAAAAGCAACTGCGACTTTGCTAAACCACTAGCATGATGCATCCTTAATAGGTAACTTGGATTTCTAAACCAAATTTTGCAATATCGTCTCTGGTATTTTTCGGGAAAATCATATTTTTAATTTTGAATGTGTTAGATGTAAGCATTTTAAACCTCGAAAATATTAAACTAACACTCTAAACTTTCAAACAATGGATAGACTCATATCTTTAATATACGATTTTAAAACTAGATCTTCTATCCTTCTCCATGGTGGTTCTTTCCAAAGCAAAACGGATAAGAGGCGAACCCACCCATAAACCGCTCAAAACCGTATAGGATTATGGAAATGCCATAGAGAACTTTCATAACTGCTCATCACGCCAATTCATGGGTTCTAGCATGGAGATAATCGACAGTGGGTGTTTGATTCTAATGAAATTCCTCACATCAACACCGAAATACATCATATTCATCATCCAAAAAGTGCATATGAAAAGACATAATTGCGAGTCTCGTAGTTTTTTGGGATCCTATTTTACTCTGAAAAGTTTAGTTTCGAGTCATTTTTTGTTTATTTTTCCTTGTCTGCAACATTTCATTGATGAAATGAGCATATTCAGGACCTTACAAGTAGTAATTCGAAGCCCATACTCCAAAATTACATCTCTTAATAATAAAAAAAAGAGTTTGAGGTCTTTCCCTATTTTCAACTAAGAAAAAAAAATTCTTTAGAAAAGCTATTTGAAACATCTCTTAATAATAAAAAAGAAAAACAATTATGCTCTAAAGAGATTAGGCTCTACAAATAGGTTATCCACGTGTGCTTCTTTCATTTTTTATGTGAGACCTATTTTTTATTTTTTACGTTTTGTCCATTTGTATTTAAATAAAAAAAAATCTCATCGTATACCTCTTCATCTTCTCACAAGTTTTAATTCTAGCGCCTCTTCCATTCCCATTCATAGTTGTGTTTCAGTTAGAACCTGAAAGGTTCATGTGTATCCCTCGGTGATCCCAAAGTTCGAATACAGAGAGCGAAGACCTTACAATATGAAACTGGTCCTGTTTAGGCAGATTATTTCTCTTCTTCTCATAAAAATTGTATATTTTCAACTCAATATGTTATTTTTAGATTATAGAAAGCGATGCTAGGTTGGAGCTTCTCCATAAACCCACCAGAACCAATCTCCAATTTCCTACAAGTAGTTCCGTTTGTGATCTCTCCTCTAACGGCGGAAGCACTACCGGTCAGAGCAGCTCTGAATAAACTTTTAATTAGGTCCCCTCATACTAATGTGACAATGTCCTGTTTCAGATTTTCTAATATAATATAAACGCTCTTTATGAGATGTCAATCACACTGAAGTTGCTTAGTCTACAACATGGCCTCTTCAAATGGATTCATAAGGTATATATTTCTGCAATCAAGTGATGGGCTCTCTCTTAAAAATCAGCTATCCTCTTTGATTATTCATTTGATTTCTCTTCTTTTCATGGATCACAGCATAACTTGATCTCTAGCAGAAAGAGGTTTTTCTTATAATTGCTTCCAAACATTGGTGCTGCTTGATTGCCAGTTGAGAACTAATGTTTAACTTTATCACTTCATATGACCCCAAAAAAAAAAAAANAAAAAAAAAAAAAACCACTTAAAAGAATCCTATCATTTATATAATTTACATTTACTTTTTACTTCATGTCTTCCCTTTTGCCCTCTTTTTTTGGGACTTTCATCTCTTTGTTGTCTTCTTATTTGTTTGCGACTACCACTAAGAATGTTGGTATAGGTCATTCTCTAGATCACAGTGTATAAGTAATGACTGATTTGTAAAATTCCAGAGTTAGTTGAGGCTTCAAAGAACATGAAATATCATTCCTTACCAATATTGTAGCATTGCAGGTCCAAAGACGTAATTAGAATAAGGGAATTGATCTTTTCACCTTTTCCAAGCACAAAGAGGATCAAAGGACAACATATTGGTCCAAAGGAAGCAAGTACCTCTGCGTGTTTTCATCATCTCATTTTCCTCTTCTTCTCTCTCGATCATACCTTGCTTATTACAATGATTAACATCATCAAGTAAGAAACGGTTATAGTAGTGTTAATATAGTAGTGTTTGGGTTAATATAAGTTATGGAAAAAGAAAGTTAATATAGTGGTGTTTGGGTTTTAAAGTTGTAATTTTCTTTAGTGTTGAATATAGTAGTGTTTGAGTTTTAACGATTGTCCATATATTTTCTTAAGTGTTGAATATAATAGTGTTTGGGTTTCGATGATTGTCCCTATATTTTTTTGACTGTTAAATATGTTGATTTTTGAAATACATGTACGGCCAAAGATATCTCTGAAACATTGTAAACCACTGGCCATTGTGCAAGGTTTTGTCTTTGTTATCACGAGTCTATCTTTTGAACATTACTAATATTTTTTTTTTTTAGTTCTATAGAGCTGCATTATAATTATTGTGTTTTCATTTTTCTCTTCTTTATATAATTATTGTAGAACTACCACTAAACCGATTTTAATGAAACTCGTGAATCGCGCGGATCCAGACCTAGTTTTTATTATAATTAACCCTAATTAACCCTTTAAGGTTAGATCTAGCAGTTCCAAAAATATTATGAGATATTTATAGTACTTTATAAAATTTATAATTAAAATTTTTAGGTTAGAATTAATTATTTTAAATAATTTAGTCTATTATTTTTAGGAGTAATGTTTATAAACTCTAAACCCTTGAACTCTGAATCTTAAACTTTAAAAGGGTGATGTTAGAATTATATGTGGCCAAAGTAAAAATACATGATGAATATGGTAAAAACCATAATTTTGTATTATTTAAGAAAATTGTTCTATTTTCTCTCCATTTATTTATTTTTAGCTTCAAACTTTCCTGGAAAAAAAAAACTTCAAACTTTCTTTATAGGACGACGATGAAGATGGCGAGAGCAATGAGATGATGAGGTTAATATCTAGCACGTTCCCGTCCGTAAAGCTTCGTAATTCAAACCCTAAACCTCCCGAATTCATAAATTCGCAAACCCAAATTCCAATTTCAGTATCTTCTTCAAATTCACAAGAGAACTCAAAGACCCCAAATCCCAAATCCTGGTCCGTTTATCTCATTCTCTCCACGACCGAACCCATCAAAACATATGTCGGAATCACCACCGATTTTACTCGCAGGTTCGTCACATTTTCTCCTCTCTTCAAATCAAAATTAATCTTTTGATAGATTCTGCTTCAAAAAGGCATGAGCTTTCCAATTCATAGATTTCAAGAAATCTCAAAAGCAAAAGACTTGTTGATTCTGCTTCAAAAGGTGTAAGCTTTCGATTCGTAGGGTTTCAAGAAATATCAAAAAGCAAATTGCTTTGTTGTTGTTTGGTTACAGATTAAAGCAACACAATGGTGAAATCAGAAGTGGTGCAAAAGCGTCAAGTGCAGGAAGACCATGGCTTTGTGCTTGTATCATTACTGGATTCACTTGTTTAAGCCAAGGTTTCATCTTTATTCATCTCTATGAATTTGAAAACATTGCCTTGTGAATGTATATTCATCGTCTTTCTTTCTTTGTTTAATTGTTTAGCTGCTTCGTTTGAATCGAAATGGAAGACGTTTTCAAGAAAGTTGCCACGGAGAAAGAAAGACGAGGAGATGGATCAGAGTGATGCTTTGTTACAAAACCGGAAGAGAGCATTGGATAAAGTTGTGGAGTCGCTAGACTGCGGTCACCTTGAAACTGACTGGAAAATTCTAACTAGGTAACCAACAACTAACTTAATTTATGAATGGAATCTGATGTTTTGTGTAGTTTGACGACAATAGCGAAAAGAGTAGAACTAGCATTCGGGTTTTTTTCACTTGTTTGAAAACTACATTGCATAACCCTCATGAGAGTATTGGTGTTTGGAGCTGTTGTAACTGTTAAGGATGATAGATATAAGTTAAAGCAAATGGTACTCAAGATTGGTTGGTTCATGTTTTTGTCTTCAGTTTTATATAGATAGACAAACATGTTAAAGAGATAAGATTGAGAACTGTAAATTGGTAGTTGGATATTGTGGTTATGCCTAGCGCTGTGAAAGTAGTCAGTGTTCAACATTCAACCAAATTGTGCTTCAGATATGGAGGAGCTAGTTTCCATTTACCGTTCTGTATCATAGTTGGTAGTTCTAGGTTTGGTTATGTGTTTGGGGTTCAGTTTTTGTGACAATGGTTGTGATGGTATGATTGCAATATTTAGGATTGGGTTTGAGAATTTGTTTCTTTGACTAGGTAACCATTGAATATGGTTTATTCGTTTACTTACGGTGGGTGATATTGAGTGTCTTTTGAAGTATCATTTGGAAGTTTTGGGACTTGAGGTCTGTCCAAACCATCTTATCACTGGTGGTATCATCTGAGGATCCGTCAATATAACAACTATAACCTAAAGATGTAAGGCAAGATCCAAGGTTTATCATAGGAGAGCAATTTATACCTAAATGTTTATCATGTACGACTTCCTAGCTATATTCGATTATCCACGGAAATGCCCGAATCATATCCTCCCGTTCATCGTTATGTGGGATTTCCCAAAACTGGTAATCCATGTTTTCTAGTAGATAATGACATTAGCAATTTTCGTCCAAGTTTTGATCTTCCAAACATGTTCTTTAACCGGAAAGCCACAACAATATATCTTTCAATCAAAACTACACCAAAAATGTATTACCTCTATTTAATCAACATAATTTTAAAATTCCTTGAGGTTATTAGGTAATTGAAATAAATATATATATATATAATATATATAGCATTAATATGCTCCTCCTGCTTGTAATAATAATAAGAATAAAAAAATGGTGCAACCCACGTCCATTTTAGGCCGGTGGTTTTGTTTATTACCTCTTCAAAACATGAACTCCATTATAACCCAAATCAAAACCCTCTTTTAATAAACCATTTTCAACAATCACATCTTCTCCACAAAACAAAAAATGGTGTTGGGTCTTCGAACAAAGAGCCGTAGAGACAATGGAGTTTTCGTCGAATATCTAATCTCGATCAAAGAGCTCAAACCATGGCCAACAAGCCAAGTCCCCGCGCAATGCGTCCTTCTCAAATGGAACAACGGCGAAAACAACTCAGGCTCTTTCATCGCGGTCGTGGGCAAAGACACAATCATGTTCAATGAGTCCTTTAGACTAACTTTAACGTTAGAACCCAAACCTGGTGTAGACATAAAGTTCCAGAAAAATCTTCTAGAACTTCATGTCTACGACGCGAAAAAGAAAGATAAAGGTGTCAAGAACAAGCTTCTTGGCTCGGCCTCGGTCAACCTCGCGGATTTTGGCGTGTTGACTAACTCGGTTCCTGTGGGAGCTCCGTTTACTTTCAAGAAAAGCTCGAGGAACGATGCTAACTCTGAGATTTACCTAACGGTTGAGCCGGCCGGGGAGGATTACGATGAAGGAGGTCGGAGTAGTTGTTCGTCGCAGCCGAAGGTGAGCTTCTCGAGAGGATCTGTGGATAAAGAAGGAAGTGATCAGTTTAGTTTGGCGTCGTTGACGGATGATGATGATGATACTTCGTCGCAGTCTTCTTCTACACGGAGAGTTTCATTCTCAGCTGTGTGTGATGCTAATTCCACGGTACGCATTTTTCATATTAGTGACGTAACACATTTTCTTGTTATTATTATTTTTACTGTTTTGATTAGTGATGTTGTGTTGCGAACTGGATCTGAGGCATGCACGTCTATGTTCTTGGATATTCTTGGGTGTTTTCTTTGATTTAAAGTAGTCATTTTCTAAATGATTAGAACATATTCTCTAATAATTGCAAATTTTAACTATATATATATATATATATATATATATTTTCTCTAATAATTTTATGAAATAAACTAGCTCCCCTATTTTACTAGGATATCTAGAAATAATGGGAGCCATATGAAACATTTGCCAAGGCCCCTATTTTTTGTGGCCTCCTTTTATGAGGTTTTTTTTTTTTTGAAATATTGTTACAAATTCCTT
>VBRH01002086.1:933-11259 GCA_014578085.1 Cardamine resedifolia
CAAGTCTACCTGATACTCCTCAGGGCATCTGATGGAATGGAAGTTCCTCTCTAACCGGGACCTCCACTCATCAGCCTCAACAGGCTTGGCACCTCTAGCAAAATACTTGGTGCTCAACCGCTGCATATGCTCCATCACCCTGAGATAAGATGGGGCAACAGCCTCAACTACAGCCCCTGGAACTCCCAGAATCGCTACCTCTGGAAAAATCTGAGCTCCCTGTGGCGCCACCAGAACAGGAGCCGGTACCGTAGCCAGTAACCGCTCCAACAGCTGCGCCAGAAGCCCCAGCACCGCCCCCATCGGGTTCCGATAAGCTCCCGGCTGGGGTATCGCACCACCAGCCACGCCAGCCTGAATACCCCCAATAGGATGCTCCACTCCCACCTGCTCCACTGTGACGCTCTGTGCCACACTCTCCCCGGAGGACTCTGCTGCCACTCCCGCTCGGCCCGCTCGACCTCCACGACCGGCTCGGCCACCACGACCCCGAACTCTACCAGTATTCACCATCTGGCAAAAACGACGGTTATTAAATTATCACTAAAATAATAACTACAATACAACAAAGAAGGCTTACCGCGGAACTGTTATCGGCCGGGAGATGACATACCAAAACACCCCAAACAATAACAACAAAGCAACGCAGCAAGAAATCTAGCAGCCCTAGAATCAACTCCACTCTGATACCAAATTGAAACGCCCCGACCCAATTTTTTTTTAATACTAATAATAACCCCATAATTATTATTAACTCCCAGCAGACGAAACAATTAATAACTCACAATAAACGATTTATTATAAACCAATAAATTCGTAAATCAAAACTAACAACCTAACGGTTTACAGAAAATAACAGCCATGACAACAGTAATTTATAATTAAATAAAATACATAACAACACTTCCGGTAAGATCCGAACCGCAGTTCCACGAGCTTCAGCTAGCTTTATCCTTTCCCTTACCTGCGCCATTACGAATAGATGCAATCAGTATTTAATAAATACTGAGGAGACGAATAACCCGTCTATGAATATCCCCAGCATAATCAAATGCCCGGACTCGACAAACAACAAAACAACAACTTGATAAAAAAATAATTCACCGCAAAATAATGAATTAGAATCAATCAACGACATTTTAAACAACCAAAAAGTGATTAAAACAATTAATTCTCAATAATTAATTCAACAGAAAATTACGGAAAAATCACCAAAAATAATTTCACAATTAACAGCAATTATCAGCAATTTTTTTGTAATTTAATTCAACAATAAATAACCGACGATAATCACAAAAACATAGAAATAAATCGTAACAAATAATTACCCCGGAAATATTTCCGCAAAAATATTCGACCATGGTACTGCACTCACATGGAACATGCACGGGAAATTTCGCGATGAAAGACTGAAAAATTCCCAACCTCACGGGACGAATAACCCTCTAATTAAACCCGCACGCGACCTAAATATTAATAAAATAAAAACAAATTAATAAAAAAATCTAAAGTCAACTCACTAAACCGGAATAAACAACCAAAACACAATTTCACGTCTTCAACTTCGTCTTCCTTGCGCGTCCGCAACTTTCGGCCAACTTTCCGGTGGACCTCCATCACCACCGCGCTAACCCTCCTCCTTCTTCTCCTTCTTCTTCTTCTTCTTCTTCTTCTTCTTCTTCTTCTTCTTCTTCTTCTACTTCTTCTTCTTCTTCTTCTTCTTCTTCTTCTTCTTCTACTTCTTCTTCTTCTTCTTCTTCTTCTTCTTCTTCTTCCTCTACGGCCACTCGGTGATCTCCTCCCGTGGTTGACAGCAACCGTACAGCCCCGTAGCTTGCTCCTCACTCTTGCGTCAACATCACCAACACCGACCAACTCACACCACAAAACTTAACCTTAACACTCTATGCGAGACACAAGAGAGGAGAGTCTTACCGTGATGGATACAACCCCACAATCGTTCAATCCTCAGGACAGTGCAACCTCCCTTCTCACCCTCCTCTCCGAACCACTCTCCCTCCTTAACCCTCTCTTGTCACAAACCGAGCCTGCGCCAAGCTTGCTCTGATCTGGTGAAGCTTCACCTCTTGCCCGGATTCGTGACTATGGTGGCGTGACGATGAGAAGAGGTGCACACGATTGATAACGAGAAGCTCTTAGGGTTTAACGCCACTCTTAAGATTTTGCAAAACACTTACACTCTCAAATTTTTATTCGGTAAGATTAACCCAGCAAAACAAAAATCTGATCTAACAAAGCACCCTTAACTTTTGGTTCTCAACTAAAACACCCCCAATTATAGGATTATGGATGTTACAGATATGTCCAACTTCCATAGGGAATACGTCACACAAAATTTCTTCTTCATAGTTCCCAATGGCAATTGGCACTTCTACTTGATGCTTAACCTTCATCTCGGCTTGTTCATTGATCCATTGGAGATCATATGGCTTTGGATGCTTCTTAACTTCTAAACCAAGCTTCTTCACCATCACCTCACTTGCTACATTAGTACATCTCCCACCGTCAATGATAAGGCTACATACTTTGCCTTTTATAAGACATCGCGTGTGGAACAAGTTATCCCTTTGTGCTTGCTCCTCGGTCTTAGTATTGATGCTCAGCGTCCTCATTGCCACAAGTAGTTCTCCCTGAGTTGGTAGGTCCACTGAAACATCCTCTACAAGCTTACGATCAACCGGCTCATCTTTGGATGCGTACTCTCCATCATCTTTCAACAGCATGATGCGCTTGTAGGTACATTCATTTGCATAGTGCCCTATGCCTTGACATTTGTAGCACTTGATGTTACTCGTCCTTGCCTCAGCCTTTCCTTTGTCTCCCTGTCTCCCCACAAAAGGTTTAGCCTCCAATCTAGTGGTGTTAGAGAGGTTGCTTGGTCCTTGTTCCCGCGGCTTCTCTTCTCTCGCATAGTTGCCCCTAGAGTAGTTGTTGGTTCCGGATCAATGACTCGGTCATGTAAAGCCTCTTCTGTTGAGCTGTTGTTCTATGAGGATAGCTTGGTGAAAAATTTCTTGAAGGTCTACATGATGTTGCATCTCCAACTTGTCTTGAATCTCCCGTTGCAACCCACCAATGAACCTAGACATTGTAGCTTCACGGTCTTCACGTACATCGGCCTTGATCATCAAAGCTTCCAACTCTTGATAGTAGTCCTACACCGTCTTGCTTCCTTGTGTCAGCCTCCTAAGTTGATTGTGCAACTCACGGTAGTAGTAGCTCGGCACAAACCTCTTCCGCATAATATTTTTCATTTCGGTTCAAGTTTCAACCGGAAACTCTTGGTTTCTTCTCCTTGACGTCACGAGTTGATCCCACCTACTCAAAGCATAGTCACTAAACTCAGTAGTCGCCACCTTCACCTTGTTAGCTTCCGTATAGAACTGATACTCAAAGACCATCTCGATCTTTTTCTCCCACTCCAAGTAAGCGTCGGGATCATTCTTCCCTTGGAACTGTGGTATACGAAGCTTGAGACTCCCAAAGCTGTCTTGCTGTTGTATTCTATCATCTCCTCGATCTCCTATGGTTACTACGAGAAGAGCCACTATAATATTCTTCAGTTCCAAGGTCTCTTGGTCTTCGTGGCAAGTCTCTCGACAAAGCTCTTGGAAGTTTGTCTTGTCGCGCTGCTTCCATCATTTCTTCCTTGCTCCACCTTATGTCGATTGGTATTGTGATCAAGGAACACATGTACGAGTTCATCACGGAGAGATCCGATATTCTCGTTCATCATTTGCTCAAGTTTCTTCGTGAGGGCTTCGATCAACAACTTGTTGTTGTGGTTGCTTTACTCGCTTTGATCGAACACCACTTTCCTTCAAAAAACAAACAAACAACAACACCAGTAAATAGTTCTAAGGAAGATAATCACAATCAAAAACTCAAAACATGAAAATGACTTCTCATATACCGAAGAAACCTATTCACGATAGATTACAGAAATCGATCTCGAAAAATTATCAAAACGATTCCTAGAATTCCTGATTCAATTTAAAAAAATACTAGACTCGTCCTAGGTTCAGATGCAAGTGATTTCACAATTTTACGACAAGCAAATATTTTACAAAAGTTGAAACAAGTTCGGATAGAAACTACTAAACTTCTCAATGTGCTCTGATACCACTTGATGTGGTTCCCTTAATGAATCACAACCCAAAATCATCACTGAGAGGTTAAGGGGATGATGTAATGGTTCTATACCCGATTAATGAGCACCTAGAGGTTTGAGGGATTAAATATCACCACAAATAGATGCAGAAAGCCCACTTGATAAGACTAAGAGCTTCGAGATCGAATCACACGAAAACGAAAGCAATGATCTATATTTTAGAAAGAAAGTTTTTGATTAAAAAGATAGATAGCTAATACAACTGAGATCGCATGAGTTTTATGGAGGAAGAATGCGAAGAGAGGAAGAAGAGAGGAAGGAAAAAGCGTCGAGTTTCGAGACATGCCTCGTATGAGTTCACTAAAAACTAAAAAACATTTCAAATTCAAAAAATCAGATAGAAAAATAGATGGGCCACGAAATGATGAAGTACCTCGGGACTTGGAGTCGGATCGGACTCAACAAATGGCAAGGTGAAACATGAAGCCCAATGCACCTTGTTAAAAACCTTTCCCGGAAAACCACATGGGAAAAACCGAGGAGAAGGGAAAAAGAGTATGCATGAACTCCATGGCCATTTGCTAAGTATCTTGGGCATGTATCTCGACCAATGAAGTCTTGATACAGTCTTCTAAGCTTAAGTGATCCGAGAGAGTTTGTACCATTGGTGGTGACACTCTAAAAGTCGGGTGATAGCTTCTTGTCTGAAACCGTGTTTTGTCTTTAATGCGTGCTCCCTTTGCTTCCTTTGCTCCATTCTTGAATATTTCAAAGACAATGTTGCCAACTCTATGTTCTTCCTCTTTAAAAGCTCCTAGGTTCGTATCACCTTATGCAATGCATGATGTTTTGATGTAGGTTGGAGCTGGCTGGGACAAGATGGGTTGCTGGCGCTGGTAGAAGACACGCTGCAGCTCTGGGAAGGCTTCCTGGAGCTGCACGGGCACTTTCTGTAGCTCTAGATCCCTTTCTCATGTTTCAGCTCCGGGTGGTTCTTCTTTCTCCCTTTTCTTTTGTTTTCTATTTTCTTATGCAAAACCTGAAATTAAATATGAAAACAATCAAAGTAAAATGCAAGAAACCTAATCTAAAATGCTTACCAATGGGTTGCCTCCCATTAAGCGCTTTTGGTTTAAGTCGTTAGCTCGAGTTGTTCCTCCTTTTGGAGGTTGGTGTTGCGAAAGTTTGCTGATATACTCCTAAGCACCATGATCATGTTACCGTCAACTTTTCAATCCCACCGTTGATTCATGAGGTAGTAGTACCATGAAATTCTCCAAAAAGGTTCAGGAAGATCGGACCTAACATCAGTCTGCCACGAGCTCTTGAAGTTGATGAGATAAAAAAAAACTTTTCTGGTTTCCTGCAAAGTTGGATGATTTTGGGCCATCTTGAAGAATGAATTGTGGATTAGATATAACTTCAATTGGAAAGCCGTTAGCTGTGATGGCTTCTCTGTAGTGATTTCTATCAATATCCACTGAGTTTCTGTCCTAGATCATATCAATCTGGCCGGAATGTTCTCTTCAAAACTACAACTTGAATACTGGAATTTCTGATTCCAGACTTGGGCAAATTCTGTTTTTGACAGATTAGGCAGTTTCTTTCTCAAAAGGTAAGCTTCACCATGGTTAAAGCTTGTCTCGACTGATGGAAGCGATGACTTCTATGACTTCTTTTATATGAGCTCTATCAAGATCAATCATTATTCTGGTCTTCACTTGCTCTTGGTTGGCTAAAAATTTGCTCTCAAAACTCCAACTTGAAACTTTCGTTTCTTTCTTCTCTTCTCATCTACTATCTTGTCTCTTTTCTTGTCTTCTCTTTTTAATATTTTCTCCTAAGTATCCTTCTGATCACATTCTATAATTGGTCTCATGAGTTCCAAAGATTGCTCGTCGACTAGCCTTCTTCGTATCATCTTGAGTTGCTATAAGCACCTATCAAAAGAAAGAAAAAAAAACTCAAAGGAAAAATTAGTAAACAAATGGAAGAAAAGATAGACAAGTCTTGATGATCAAAGATATATGTAATTATGAATCAGTAGATAAGTATTTGACAATAGCAAGGCATGAATTCATAAGTCCATTTTTCAAAGAACATAAATCTTCAACTATGTCAAAGTCCAAATCCCATCAAAATTCAACTCATTAAATTTATCATTGAGGCAACCTAGAAAAATAACTAAATGTCCTCTCTTAATCCTTAGCAATCTAATACTCATGAATCAAAAGGAACAAGAGTTATCTCCATAGTAAAAGAAAAAGGAAATTGAATGACATACCTTGTATTTGGATGAATAAGATGAGAATATTTTTAAAATAACTTTATGTAAAATTCTAATTTAAAAAGGAAAAGGATTAAAGAAAACTTACCTGGAATAAGGAAAAGAAAACTTACCTGGATAGGGAAAATAAATTATTCGAGTTTAGCTCGATTCGATTTAATGGGATTTTGTCATAAGCAATGACTTCCCACAAATTTCCGTTTCTTCTTCTCTATGTATCTCTTGCCACAGACCTCGGATTTGAGATCTAAAAACTTGTCTGGAAACTTGACAATGTGATATTTCTGACGGTATAAATAACATTTCCTGGTTCCTTATATTCTGACCGGAAATTGCTCTGCAAAAATATGTCTAGGGAAAACAGTCATAACTTTTAAAATATAACTGGGAATGACAAACATCCACCAAGTTTCAGATTTTTCTGGGCTAGTTTGAACCTTCGTCTGTATGCTGCACCTAGACTGGTCGGACAGTGTCTACCTCCTTTTTTTTTTTTTTTTTTTTTTTGGTTTTTCTTCTTTTCTATTTTTTTTATAGAAACTCCATTGATGTCGAGAATCCTCCATCTCTGAAATTACTGAAACATATAAAAACTCAGAACTAAAAATAAGTAAAACAAGTGTCCTAAACAAGGTCCTAATCTTAAGATGAGTTTGTTAAGAATAGAACGAGAATATGACGAAAATATATTTAGAGCGGATGAAAACTAATGCAATAACAAGACTAATAGCATCACATATCACTCCACCCTGGGCTATATACCTTTCGGGTTCTCGATATCACATACCACTCCACCCTGGGCTATACACCTTACAAGTTCTGGGTATCACAATCATACCACTCCACTCTATGCAGTAAAACCTTACGGATTCTCGATATCACATATCACTCCACCCTGGACTATATACCTTACGGGTTCTCGATATCATATACCACTCCACCCTGGGCTATATACCTTACGATTTCTGGGTATCACACTCATACCACTCCACTCTGGGCAGTATAACCTTACGGATTCTTGATATCACATATCACTCCACCCTGGGCTATATACATTACGTGTTCTCGATATCACATACCACTCCACCACGGGCTATATACCTTACGAGTTCTGGGTATCAGAGGAACTATTCATGTTCTCTAGAGTTATACAGGACTGGTCTATCCTGTGAGCAATCATGACCCTTAATACGTCTCTAAGCATTCCTGACTGGTACCTTTCATGATTCGCGTATTACCTCGCAAGGTAGTACGGTATCAAAAATATTCGCACCCCGGAATATCAACTTTTCATAACCAATACTTAGGTTATCTCACTGCATACCCAGTCACTCAGGATACACATATAATCTCATCCCGATTATCATCAAGTTTTTAAGTTTTCATAAAAACTCTTTCCATAACTCTTTTCAGAACCTCAAGTTCACGTAACTCTCATGACAATACCAGCCATCAAAATACAAACTATCCATCTTATTAAAATAAAATCATATTATATTAAGCGTCTACAACACCAAAACGAAATACATAATAATTACCATAACGAAAAGTGAAAAACTAGAACTGTAAACCATCGATGAAAGCTCAAGCCTCGGATTGCTTCTCAAACCACTTCTTGAATCTCACTTTCATCCTCGCCTCTGGTTCCCAAGTCTGCTCCTTGACCCCGTCACAATCTCACAATCCCACAATACCTTGATCATCAGAATTTTCTTCCTACGATCCTGCTTGACTCTCTTCTCGAGAATCCTCACCGGTCTTGCCTCTACGGTCATATTAGGCTGAAGATCTGATGGAATCTTAGCCACGACCTCACCATCCTTATGCAAACACTTCTTCAACATCGACACATGGAAGACCTTATGAAATTCTCGCATAATCTCGGGTAACTCTAACCAATACGCAACCGGTCCGACCCACTCAACAATCCTAAACGGACCCATATACCTCGGACTCAACTTAGTCTCTGTAAATTGACCTGTTAGGACCCCACAACATACCCATCTTGAGATATATTTGGTCTCCCACCTCAAACTCGAGGTCCTTCCTCCTCTTATCCGCATAACTCTTTTGCCGATCCTGCGCTTCCTTCATGTTTTGCTTCAAAACCCAGATCTTCTCCGTAGTTTCCTGGACAAAGTCTGCACCAAACATGCTTCTCTCCCCCACTTGGGTCCAACATAATGGTGTAGGACACGGTCTCCCATACAGCGCCTTATATGGAGCCATCCCAATACTCGCTTGGTAGCTATTATTATATGTAAACTCTACCAAGTTCAAGTAATCCATCCACTGGCCACCCCAGTCGAGCACACATCCTCAACAAATCCTAGAGAGTCTGAATGGTTCTCTCAGATTGCCCATCCATCTGAGGATGATATGCCGTACTCATGTGTACCTTTGTGCCCATCTCGGCTGGAAAGGCCTTCCAAAACACCGAGGTGAACTTGGAATCACGATATGACATGATACTCACGAGTACTCCATGAAGCCTCACAATCTCATTGACATACTTGTTAGCCAAAACCGCCGCTCCATCGGTCTTCTTAATGGCTAGAAAATGTGCCGACTTGGTCAAACGATCAACAATGACCCAAATAGAATCTTAGGTCCGACCACAAAATCCAACGTAGACATATCCCACTTCCACTTTGAAATGGGTAAACTCCGCAATAACCCACTCGGAACCTGATGCTCATCCTTCACTAACTAGCACACATTGCAAGCCGCGACCCAGTTAGCCACATCTTTCTTCATCCTGACCCAGTGATAATACCTTTTTAAGTTCCGGTATAACTTAGTCACCCCTGGATGAATCAAAAACATGCTCGCAGGGGCCTCACTTAGGATCTCGCGTCTCAAATCCTCATCCCTGGGTACACATACCCGCCAATGCACCAGAATAGTCCCATTCATAGAGACTTGATATTCTGAACCCACATCACCGGAAGCATTAACTAGACCCTCATCTTTTTCGTGAGCCAGCCGAACCCTGCTTAGAAGATCTGCATGATTTGCTGCCTTTAAGCCTAACGGCTCCTGAGATGTAGGACACAATCTCAACGTACTAACCTCGCTCACCAAGGACTCCATGTCCCGTGTACTAGCCAAAGCTACCCGCTTGCGACTCAACGCATCCGCAACCAAATTTTCCTTCCCGGGATGGTAGGCTATCTCCAGTGTTAGAATTTGTGGAAATAAGATTAGAGAGAGTGATAGAGGGTAATGAGTATGAAGAACATGAAAGAATAAGAACTAGAGAGTAGTAACAAGAATACTTGATTCATTAAGTGTTAATGAAGAGTGTTACAACATATTTATAGCCTAAACAAACCCTAGAGACCCCTGAAATCGGAGCCTAAGGAGGAGCCTCACATTTGAATTCAAATGTGAGTGGAGAGAAACATTTTCTGGATTTAAGGGAATTGCAGTCTTTGGCGGTAGGGTACCGCCACACACTGCACGTGCTGTGTGATGGTAGGTGACCGCTACAACGGACCGCCACACATTGTATTTGCTGTGTGTGGTGGTAGGCTACCGCTACGGATGGACCGCCACACCTTGCACATGAATCATGCTTTCTGGAGAAATGTATAGCGGTCGTTTGACCACTATGGATGGACTGCTACAGTCGACACAAGCAATGCGTAGCGGTAGATGACCGCTACAGATGGACCGCCACACATTGCTCACGCTGGTGGCGGTAGGCTACTGCCATGGACCGACCGCCACAGATACCCAGATCAATACTCCCCCTCAAGCTTAGCCGACGAGGCAAAGGCTAAGTTTGGAACCCCGTGAAGTATCACCTCATTAAAAAGCTTAACATAGAAAAACCTCTTGGGTGAAAAACTATGTTAAGGGAAAAAGAGTGTGATATCCACGGACTAGAGAACATGATCAAGGG
>VBRH01002087.1:0-12663 GCA_014578085.1 Cardamine resedifolia
CGCGAGCCACCTGAGGAGAGTTTTGGAGAAGCTGCGGGAGCAGCAGCTGTTTGCTAAGTTGAGCAACTGCTGTTTCTAGCAGCGGAAGATGGTTTTCTGGGTCATGATGTCTCAGAGAGCGGAGTGGCTGTGGACCCGGAGAAGATTCGGGAGATAAAGGAGTGGCTGAGACCGAGGAATGCGATGGAGATTCGGAGCTTCCTTGGGCTGGCTGGTTATTTCCAAAGGTTTGTCAAAGGTTTTGCCATAATGGCTCAATCTATGACTAAACTTACCGGGAAGGATGTTCCTTTTGTGTGGTCACCGCAGTGTGAGGAGAGCTTTTCGAAGCTCAAGGAGATGTTGGTTAGCACGCCGGTGTTAGCTCTACCAGAGTCAGATGAGCCGTACGTTGTGTACACTGACGCATCCCGGTTGGGACTCGGATGTGTGCTTATGCAGCAGGGGAGGGTGATTGCCTATGCTTCGCGGCAGGTAAGGAAGCATGAGTGCAACTATCCTACCCACGACTTGGAGATGGCAGCGGTAGTGTTCCCGCTGAAGATCTGGAGGTCGTATATGTATGGCGGGAAAGTTCAGGTGTTCACATACCACAAAAGTCTGAAATACATCTTTACTCAGCCAGAGCTGAATTTGAGGCAGAGGCGCTAGATGGAGTTAGTTGTCGATTACGATCTAGTGATTGCTTACTATCGCGATAAACCTAATCTCGTGGTTGATGCCTTGAGCCGGAGGCGAGTGATCTCGGATACAGAGAGAGATGCAGAGACTCTAGTGGGCATGGTGAGTGCCTTGCGGTTGTGTGCTATATCCGAAGAGTCCAAGCCGCTGGGTTTAGAGGAGGCTAATCAGGCCGATATTCTGAGCAGAGTGCGGGTTGCACAGGAGCTGGATGCGGAGCTGATTGTGGTTTCTAGAGCCGAGAAGTCGAAGTATTAGGTTTCCAGCAATGGAACCATATTACTGCATGGCAGGGTGTGTGTATCGAAGGATGACTTGCTTAAGCAGGAAATTCTTAGGGAAGCGCATCAGAGTCGATTCTCGATTCATCCAGGAGCTACCAAGATGTACCGTGATCTCAAAAGGTATTATCATTGCATAGAGATGAAGAAGGATGTTGTCGGGTGTGATACCTACCAGTTGGTGAAGGCTGAGTATCAGGTTCCGAGCGGTTTGCTAAGGAGTTTACCCATTCCAGAGTGGAGGTGGGACATGATCACCATGGATTTCGTGATTGGTCTGCTGGTTTCCCATCTTAAGATACACCACATCTTGCTTGAATTGCTGATCGGGTCATGCTGGACTCCGAGATGCTTGGAATTCTTACTGCGCTGAGCTATTCCGAGGATCCGGTTGGCGTAGTTCTTGCTAATCGGGTCACGCTGGACTCTGAGATGCTTGCTATTCTTACTGCGCTGAGCTGTTCCGGGAATCCGGTAGGCGTAGTTTATTCAAACCAAGTAGGGTTTGTGGTATAGGATTCCACGAGTATTTAAACTAAGTATAGACAATGCAGTGTTAAAATATTAGCCGAAAGGCTATGCCGTAAACATTATGGTCATGTGACTATGCTGAGTTAGAATAGCGGTTGTGCTATGCGGTGGATGTTCGCTGGAATGTTAGATTCGGGGACGAATCTATGTTAGTGGGGAGAATTGTAACATCTGTAATTGTGAGTTGGGGTTTTAATTGGAGTAATTAAAAGTTAAGGGCTGTGTTGGTTAAATCAGTTTTTCATGCTGGGTTTAATTGTTAGTTTGTTAAGTTGGGGGCCGAATTTGAAAGCTGCAAAGGTTGGAGGGCCTTGTTGCAGTTTTCGAAGAGTGGGTGAAAAACCCTAAACTCGTTTCTCTTTTTCTTCGCTCGCGATCTGGCTTCTCCCACTCACAGAAGGTTCTTTTGTCATCTTCATCTGAGTTTGTGAGCCAGTGCCGGTGAAGGGAGGTGAAGTCGCGGCCAGGGAGAGAGAGAGAGAGGAAGAGAAGGAGCACGAGAGGTGGAGCTCTGCAGTAGCTGTGCCGTACGAGAGAAGCTAGTTTTTTTCCTCATCACGGTAAGCTCTGAGTTCAGCCTTGTTCGTGTTGTTGTTTTCCGAGGTTGAGCCATGAATGTCGGAGGTGTTGTGGCGGTGGGATCGTGGAGGCTGCGACCAGAAGTGTGAGCCGGTAATGGTGAAGCCTTGCAGGAAGAGGGAATTAGCGGTCAGGCGCGATGCGGTGGCTGAGGAGAAAGGCTGATCGTGCGGAGAGGCTAGGGGAGAACGCCGTGAGTTGGCAGCATCATGGCGGACACAGATCCAACGTCGCGCGAGGTTTGCTGTCGCGTGGAAGCGGTCTCGAGGGCTGTTGATACGGCGCGCCGAGTTGCGGGATGGAGGATGGCTGAAGGTGTGGTCACCGGATTTTTCTTGCAGCGCCGGTGACCTTGATCCGGTCGCGTGCGAGAAGGAAGGAGGAAGATGAAGACATGTTTTTAGAGGTTTAGTAGTTTATTAAGTTTTAATTAATTTATTTTTATTTTATTATTTTTCTTTAGGTTACGTTCGGGATTATTAGGGGGCTATTCATCTCGGGAGGTTTTGGGAATTTCAGTCTTTTGTCGGGAATTTTTCCATACACGTTCCAGGTATTACCGTGGTCGGATATTTTTATGGAAATTTTTCTGGGATAATTACGTGTTAGGATTTTTTTTCCGTGTTTTGCTTTTATTGCAGTTTAATTTATCGCTTTTAAACCTTGGAAATTAATTCCTAGAATATTGCCGTAATTGCTGTTAATTTTAGGACTATTTTTTGTGAATTTTCCGTAATTTACCGTTGAATTAATTGTTGAGAATTAATTGTTTTAATCACGTTTTGGTTGTTTAAAATGTTGTTGATTGATTTAATTTATTATTTTGCGGTAAATTAATTTTTATCAAGTTGTTGTTTTTGCTGTTTGTCGAGTCCGGGCATTTAATTATGTCAGAGGTATTTTCGTAATGTTTTTCTAATTGACCTAGTAGACGGGTTGATCGACTCCTCAGTATTTATTAAATACTGACTGCGTCTATTCGTAATGGCGCAGGTAAGGGAAAGGATTAAGCTAGTTGAAGCTCCTGGAACTGCGGTGATGGTTCAAGATGACATACCGGGAGGGTGTTTTATTTATTTATTTATCGCAGTTGTTGCTTGGTTGCTTCCTTAAACCGTTAGGTTGTTAGTTGATTTCGAATTAATTAGTTTATAATAAATATTTATCGCTGAGTTATTTAATTATTTTTGTCTGCTGGGAGTTGATAATATTTATGGGAATGTTATTATTATATTTATTGTAAAAAAAAAAAATGGGTCGGGGCGTTTCACCTGTAGCAAGAGTATCCAATGCAACAGTCTAGGCTTGACATTCTTCTTGGTGAGAAGATACCTCAAAGCAGCATGATCGGTGTGCACAATTACTTAGACCCCACAAGATATGACTTGAACTTCTCAAAGGCAAAAACAATGGCGAGAAGTTCCTTCTCGTTAGTAGCGTACTTGCACTGCACATCATCAAGAGTTCGGCTGGCATACCAGATGACATGAAGCTTCTTTTCTTTTCTCTGTCCCAAAAGAGCTCCAACTGCATAGTCGCTAGCATCAGTCATCACCTCGAAAGGTAGCTCCCAGTTTGGTGGTTGGATTATTGGTGCACTGACAAGTGCTCCTTTAATCGTGTGGAAGGCCTCAAGACAAGCACTGTCGAAATCAAACTTCACATCTTTGCACAGCAGCTGAGTCAAAGGTCTAGTAAATTTGGAGAAATCTTTAATGAACCTCATGTAGAACCAATCATGTTCCAGAAAACTTCTAACCCCTTTGACAGAATTAGGCAGCTGCAGACTCATCATAACCTTAATCTTTGCCTTTTCTACTTCAATCCCTTTCTCTGAAATCTTGTGTCCTAGAACAATCCCGTCTCTAACCATGAAGTGACACTTCTCTCAGTTCAGCACTAGATGCTTCTCCTCGCATCGCTGTAACACCCAGCACAGATTAGAAAGATAAACGGAGAAAGAGGAGCCATAAACAGAGAAATCATCCATGAAAACCTCCATTATGTCCTCAATAAAGTTAGTAAAAAGTGACATCATTCATCGCTAAAACGTCGCTGGGCATTTCACAAACCAAATGACATTCTGTGATAAGCAAAAGTACTATAAGGACATGTGAATGTGGTCTTCTCCTGGTCATCGTGATGAATGGAAATCTGAAAGAAACCAGAATATAATCATCTAGAAAACAATAGTAAGGGTGATTAGCCAATCTCTTAAGCATTTGATCAATAAAAGGCAAAGGGAAATGATATTTGCGAGTGGCAGCATTCAACTTTCGATAATCAGTGCACATTATATGCCCTTTAACAGTCCTAGTTGGGATCAACTCATTCTTATCATTCCTAACAACTGTTACACCACCTTTCTTTGGGACTACATGGACCGGGCTCACCCAAGTACATCAGAGATAGCATATATAATGCCCACCTCTAGAAGTTTCGTTATCTCTTTCTTTACAACATCTTTTAGATTTGGGTTTAACCGCCTCTGATGTTCTATAGAAGTCATTGATTCATCTTCTAGGTGTATCTTATGCATACAAAGATAAGGAGAAATTCCCATGATATCATCAAGTGAATAGCCTGTAGCTCTACGATACATTCTAAGTTCACAAAGAAGTAAAGCAGTCTCAGCATTGTTCAATGCAGCATTGATAATGACAGGGTAAGTAGAGTTAGGACCAAGAAACGCGTACCTTAGCCCAGCTGTGAGTGTTTTGAGTTCAACCTTGGGAGCTTTCAGCTCGCTCCATGGGTTTGTAGCAGTCGCATACAAAAGAGATGCATGAGACTTTTCAATAACTTCATCCAAGCTCATGTAGGCTACCAACTTTCCTATAATCTGAATTGAGTTTAACATCTCAGCATACCCAGTTGTACCCTCTTAGCTCTTGTCATGGATCATCAACTAAAATATCTTCAGCCACTTTGTTGGAGACCTCTAGCATGTCATCAACCAAGAATGTATGTCCATCCAACATTGGTTTCTTCAGCAACTTGTCTATCTCAAACTTCATGATAATATCTCATATGTGAAGATCAATTCGCCCATGTCGGACATCTATCATGGCCCCTGCAGTGCACAAGAAAGGTCTTCCCAATATGAGAAGATCCTTCGGTTCTTCTTCTAGCTATAGAACCACAAAATCTGCAGGGATAAGCACATTGCCAGTTCTCACATGTAAATCCTCTAAAATTCCAATTGGAAACTTCACAGAATGATCAACAAACACCAAAGAGATTTTGGTTGACTTGAATTTTGTGAGTCCAAGCCGCTCAGCCAAAGAGTATGGAATCAAGTTGACGCTGGAACCTAGATCCCATAAAGTGCAAGCAAAACTCATTGCTCCAATCTAAACAGATAGAACAAAACGTCCAGGATCTCCGAGCTTCTTGAGTGTCTTGTTTTGAAGAAAAACACTACAATCTTTTGTAACCTCCACGTAGTCTTCCTCAACGGACACTTTCCTTATCACCAAGCTCATTATGTATCTCTTCCTTGTTGGTATCATCAGGATTGCATCAACAAGAGGCAATTTCACTGTAAGATCATCGAGCATCTCTTTGCATTTAGCTTCTTCCAAGTCCTTTCGTGACTTCTTTGGACGAGTGGGGTACGAGATCCTTGGAGTGTAGACACGCGCAGCCGGTAGTATGTCAGTATTTTCTGTAGGATCCTCAACTTTCTCGACCTCTAACTCGTCCTTCTCTTCCAGATCGATGACTACATCAACATTGTTATCTCTTCGTGCTACAATGTAATGGTAATCACAAACTCATTTCTCGGATTCTGCTCAACCTTCGCCGGAAGGACTCCCTGCTGTCTCTTTACTGCTTCAGCAGTCTGAGCAACTTGAGTATATATGAGTTTCATGTGAGTGGAGACAACTTCATCCTTGCTATTGAGATCATTGTACATATTATCTACTTTTACGTTGATCTCAATAGCAGTCTTTTGTTGATGTTGGAGCAGCTGGTGCATCAGAACCTTGAGTTCATTCTGAGAATCATTTGCAGAGCTCGCATGAGCTTGAAATGCAGCTAAAGCTGTTGTCTGGAAGTTGTTGAATAACTGTTTCTGCTGTAAGCCACCCTGAAATCTGTTCTGACCCTGATTTTGCACGAATTGCTTCCCCTGAAAATTATGAGGAAAATTCTTCTGAAAACCCAGATTTTGCACGCCTACTTGTCCTGAAAATCCCTGAGAAACACCAGTGATGCCTGCGTTTTGTACGAACATTTTTCCCTGAAACTGCTGATCCTGAGAGACCACCTGCTGTGGGTATAATTGATCTTGAGGGTTCTCAACATTTGTGCTCATATAGGACAAGTTTGGATGATTTCTATAGCTTGAATTAAATCCTCTATTCTGCACGATACCCTGTCCATTCACATAGTTCACTTTCTGAAACTCATCAGTCTCTCCCTCACCAAACTCTTGACAGTAAATCGCTTTTGTTCCATCTTCACAAAGTTGAGCACCTCTTTGATTAGCCTTCAACAACAAACTCACCTTCGCACTCAAGTCATCGATCTTCTGAGAGTCCACATTGTTGACCCTTTTGGACTGATCATTCTCAAGACATCGATTACTGGAACATGCAGCCCAGTTCTCTATCAATTGGTTTGCTCTTGCAATGCTCTGGGTTATGAAATCTCCATTGCTCGCATCATTGAGGGTGTTCTTGTAATCCCAATCGACTCCATCATAGAAGATTCTAAGAATCTGCTCATTGGAATACCCGTGATGAGGACACTCTCTGCGGTATTCCTTAAATCTCTCCCAGGCTTCACAAAAAGATTCTCCTAGATGTTGTCCGAATGTAGCGATCTTGTTCCTCAGTGACGTTGTCTTGGACTTGGTGTTGAAGTGATCCAAGAAAGCAGCTCTGCATTCAGCCCATGTCTTTAGCCATCGCAGCCCCTTGTCTCCCAAAGAGAAATGAATAAGCTTGCACTTTTGGTAATCAGCAGGTACCCCATTTGCCTTAGTAGTGATGAAAATCTCCATATAATTCTCTATGTGATCCATGGGGTTTTCAGCAGGCAAATCATGGAACAAGTGCTGCTTCACTAATGCGCTCATCTGAGGTTTGATCTCATAGTCTTTCCTTGCAAGCTCTGGCGGAAAAATAGCAGACCTGTTCTGGTAAAAAATGTGGGGTGTGTCCATGTCCCCAATACCACTTTGTTGATGCGGTTGCAACGGTTGTTGTGCTTGCTGTTGCATCAACTGCTGCAACTGCCGTTGTAGATTTTGAAGTTGTGTTGCAGTAGCAGCTTGAGCATCAGCAAGAGCGCGATTGTCGAGGTTGTCGCCCATGATGGCTTGATTCGGCCTTGTCTTTTTAGTTCTCTTGTTAGTTCATTCTATTCTTGCGAGCTCTTGAAGTGTGGGTTGAAAGAGATTATCAGAGCCTTTACTTCTTCTTTGCATACACCTGAAACACACAAAAAATCAAAAATAAAAACTTGTTAGTATTTCTAAGACTAAACTTCAATCTTAGAACTGAAGGTAACGCAATTGGTCCTCGGCAACGGTGCCAAAAACTTGATACACAGAGTTTTAACCCTATAAAAACTACTGCAAGTGTACATCACATGTTGTAGCAATGATGGGATCAAATCCACACGAACAAGTGTCACACTACGATTTTTCAGAATGAAACTAAGCTAAGACAATTATATGGTTTGGTGATTGTAATGTAAACTAAAAAAGCAAATAAAATGGTGTAAATATCAATTAAATGAAGCGCTAGGTCGAGGGTGATTCGCAGGAATTCAGTGATCATGAACCTGACAATTATTCAGGGACAAATAAGAACAGTCTAGAACTCAAACATGAATGTATAACTAATGCATTGTCGTGGTATCAATTACTTTATCTAGCAACCTAAGATTTTAAACTATCGTTTGAACTTAGAATTCTAAATAAGCATTAGTGAGCAGGTTTGATTTGTTCACATATTGCTTTAACATCAGCTTTCGTTGGCTAAGGATAATCCGCTCACCTATGTTCTTTCATGAATTTAAACAAACACTTTTGATGCGTTAAACAACCTAAGATCATGAACAAGGCAGCTAATCTAATTCCAGCAATAAGATCAACAATAAGTGAAGAACCCTAAAAACAATTCCCTATCTATGTCTGATTCATAAATCCTTTGAAACCCCTAAACCTAACTAAGAAACTACTCAGACATAGAAACAATGAAAACACAGAGAAATGAGGAAGAACTCATGATCAAATAAAATGAAATCCAAAAGGGTTTAGAAATCTTCTCAAGAGATGCAGAGTCACATATTCGTCTCCCCAATCTTACAAGTTCCAAAAGCGTCAGTCAGTCTGAGTAAACATGAAGCGTATCCTAAAAAATGGCTAGAAAAAATGAATAAATAGGCTAAAACATGTTTTAGGTTATTTTAGGCGAAGTTGAAGTTTTCTGCGTTTTGTCCTGCTAAGGCAGATCGATCGATCTTGCCTAGATTGATCGATCTGGTAGCTCACGGCAAATGGGATTGATCGATCTCACCTAGATCGATCGATCTGGAAACTCATGGCGAATGGGATCGATCGATCCAAGGTTGAATCGATCGATCTGAGTTTGAACGATCGATCTTGATGGAAATGATTGATCTGGGATCTGACGGCCATTCTCCTTATGATGGATCGATTGATCCATGTGTAGATCGATCAATCTGAGGACCAAAATAGCCTTTTCTTCTTCCATTGCATCCGTTTTTCACTCCTTACGCATTAGACGATGTCCCAACCATGTTTCTACCTAAAAAGACTCTAAAAGACATAGAAAGGACTCTAAAACCATAGTTGAAAGGAGTCAAAAAGCAATACATAAACTCCCTCAGATTTAGTCTTTTGCTTGTCACCAAGCAAAGTACCAAGAATAGAGTAGAGGTTTAAAAATAGAAACTCACCATACCTTAGAACACCGCATCAACTTTCCGAACCTTCAGAGCCAAAAACAAATCAAAGAACCGGTTATTACTACATGTACTTTACCATAAGCATAGAAACTTCACCGTACTCTGGCTCCCAAGATCTTAAAGAATCTCTGAAATCTCTAATGTTGACCCTTTAACATTCATTAATTGTTTCCAAGTGCAGTCTCACAAAGGGAATATCAATCACAACAAGGGTTTGGAATGGGAGGCCGTATAATGGTGGTTGAAGTGTTTAGGCTCTGCTGTTGAAGTCGGGTGCAAATCATTGTGCAAAATCACAGTGAGACTAGGACCAAATATTGATACCCAACCTCACAAACCTCAGAATCTCTGTAAAGCTCTATAGATGTCCTAACTGAGTTGTAATAGTGCCTAAGGTTACATATTATACTCTACACAGACTTTATTCCGGTTTCCTTTATTTTAGTCCTCTTTCCCTTCTCGTTTTATTCTTCTTTTTTTTCTTTTTCGTTTGTTTTTCCGATGAAAATCGAGAAGGGAAAGATGGAAACGGTTATAGTCAACATTTCTGCACTAAATACAAACTCACAAACAAGTATTAACTTAGTGACAAGAGCATCGAATGTTACCAAAGATTCGTTAGAACATAAAGCTGTGTCGGTCCACATACTCCGTAGTTTTTGTATATGATTGCACATGATAGTGAAATAATAGATGCATGTGGTATGAAAGAATGGATAGGGTACATATGTGGTACCAAGCTAAAGATGAGCTTGGC
This sequence comes from Cardamine resedifolia, assembly GCA_014578085.1. NCBI lineage: Eukaryota > Viridiplantae > Streptophyta > Magnoliopsida > Brassicales > Brassicaceae > Cardamine > Cardamine resedifolia. Next base: position 9,775 of record VBRH01002087.1, read on the forward strand.
CACTCAAAGTTCCGAGAAGGGTGGTATAAAAGGTGGAATAGATTTTTGAATGTTGTGATCCATTGTGCGATATCAAGCCCCTAAGTGAGAAGTTAAGTCAAAGTTAAAGGTCCTATAAGAATAGAGTCAATGTTAGATCATTTAGATTTCCAAAAGATAGGGAACTTCTGGTTCATTCGATCCACTGATGGTGTTTCCAATCTTCATGTACTCAGAACTATCAATGTTAGAAGTCTGTCAGAAAGTTATTCAATGCTATATGGTGTTCCAAGAAAAGCTCATAGTTTCAACAAAGTTTTGACTCAATAAAACAACTTGGACTGACTCAAGAAAATCATTAAAACGACTCAAGAGAAACAAAACAAATAAAACAGCATTAGTCCAAGCAAGTACCCTCCCCCAGACTTACTTCACACCGTCTCGGTATGAAAATAAATCTCGAGGAAGATACGACAAACAAACAAATAAAACTATAAAAATATAAAAGAAAATGAAAATAATACAATGGGAAAGAGATGATATTGCATTCAATGGTCATTATCAGAAGTGGCACTATGACTCTCGTCGGGTGCTCTCCTACGCCTAGGTGGGCGTCTATGATCTGCAGTATCAGCCATCTTGGTAGTCCTGCGTCCAGCAACGTCAGGCTCAAAAGCAGCGTTAGTCCTATCTGTATCATGCTCTGTGGTCTCTGCAACTCTGAAACAAGAGGGGGGCGGGGGTCGAGGACACTGTAGATTTGCAAACGCACCCCAAATTCGCTGTAACATAGAGTTGTTCTTCCTCTGAGAATCAACCAACTATGCCCATCGAGCCTCGTCTGAAACATCTGCAGGAAGTGGAGGAAGATCATACTAACCAATGTATGTAGGTAGTAGTTGCTCCATAGTGTCAGGGCCCTGAAATGCAGACTGAGACTGATGCGGGAATTGGTCTGGCACACTAGTGTCCTCCATATGAGGCGGGCCGATAAGAGCTCGAGAGGAGCTGCCCCTCAACCTAGGTGCAGCTGCTACGGATGAAGTAGAGCAGATATGCACAGGGGAAAGAACAAACTCCACATTCGAGAAGGATGTGAGAGCAGTGAGTGCAGGGAGTGGTAGCTGACAATGCCTAAGGACACCATCGCGGTCAAAGAATTGATACTTGTAGCATGGCTTGAGGATGAAGCTCCTCTTGATATAATCTTCATCAATAGTATCAATGCAGTCGACGCGCTCCGTCTTCGTAAGGTCAAACTGATGAAAACCTGCAGATCGGCGTTAGAAGGCTGCCAACAGTCTCTATCTTGAAGCGCGAAGTGTGGAGACCTCGAAACTTCTTTTGCACTAAAATTGATGCAAAGATCGCTCCCAGATTGGTGTCAAAGAGAGGTGGTGGCATCATGGTATAGATGGTGTGGACAAAGGAAGGTAGAGAAAAATGTATCAATATCAGCTCATCATCTCTCAAAGAACCTGTCTCTTCCTTTGCGAACAATGTGTGCCCAATGATCTTGGCCAGAATACAAACCGCAGGGTTCCGAATCAGGTTCGATTTTTTCACGGATTGCCTTAACATCAGCTTTAGTTGGCTAAGGATAATACACTCACCTATGTTCTTTAAGGAATTTAAACAAACACTTTTGATGCGTTAAACAACCTAAGATCATGAACAAGGTAGCTAATCTAATTCCAACAATAAGATTAACAATAGGTGAAGAACCCTAAAAATTTCCCTATCTATGTTTGATTCAATGATTCATAAATCCTTTGAAAGCCCTAAACCCAACTAAGAAACTACTAAGACATAGAAATAATGAAAACACAGAGAAATGAGGAAGAACTCATGATCAAATAAAATGAAATCCAAAGGGGTTAAAAAATATTCTCAAGATATGCAGATTCAGAGATTTGTCTCCCCAATCTTACAAGTTCCAAAAGCGTCAGTCAGTCAGAGTAAAAATTAAGCGTAGCCTAAACAATGGCTAGAAAAAATGAATAAATAGGCTAAAACATGTTTTAGGTTATTTTAGGTGAAGTTCAAGTTTTATGCGTTTTGTTCGGCTGAGGCGGGATCGATTGATCTCGCTTAGATCAATCGATCTGGCAGCTCACGACAAATGGGATCGATCGATCTCGCCTAGATAGATCGATCTCGTCTAGATCGATCGATCTACAAACTCATGGCGAACGGGATCGATTGGTCCAAGGTTGGATCGATCGATCTGACTTTGAACAATCGATCCTGATGGAAACGATCGATCTGGGATCTGACGGCCATTCTCCTTATGATGGATCGATCGTTCCATGTGTAGATTGATCGATCTGAGGTCCAAAATAGTGTTTTCTTTTTCCATTGCATCCGTTCTTAAAACCATAGTTGAAAGGCGTCCAAACGAAATACATCATCGTCGTCGAGCTCTCGTGGTAAGGTTTCTTTTCTTAACTATTTTCACCTCGGATGCAAAGTATTCTTGTTGTTGTGAGATGTCAGATCCTTATCGTTGAGGTTCGATGAGGAGTTGATGGAGTGTGGCGGTTGTAGTGGAGGTTGTTCTTGATGCCGTGAACGGTGCAAGATCGTGAGGTGGTGGTGGTGAAGCGTGGTGGCGTTAAGGGGTGTTGTCGTGATACGAATCTAACTCCAAAATCGTCACTTCAGAAGCCAGTGGGAAAGGAATCGATGGAGAGTGATGTAGATCGAATGGATCTAAGTAACAGTGGAGTGTTGGGTCACACTAAGGTTGCGGAAGGCCTTAGATTCACCAGGGATCGATGGGTCACACAAAGGGAGTGAAAACCCTTTGATTTACCGAATTTTGATCTAGAATTCAGAGAGTTTGAGAAAAAAGACTAGATAGATCCGAAAATGGGAAACAACAGAGTTTAAATAGAAACAACATCAGGT
>VBRH01002088.1:5773-18649 GCA_014578085.1 Cardamine resedifolia
TTCTCTTCTTCTTCGGAGGTTTCTCTTATCTTCTTCTTCTTCTCTTCTTCTTTGGTGAGTTCTTAGCTTCTTGTTAGGTTATTTCTTGTCTCTTTGATGTTCGATTGATACTTGAGTGTAGCTAAAGATTAGAATTTATTGACTGATCTGTCGATCTCCAATTTCAATTTTTCAAGATTGAAATTTATTGAAATTTCTTGATAAACCGAGCATCAAAGACTGTCTCTTTGTTTCAAAACTGTCTCTTGAGTTGATTTCAACTTTTCAAGATTGTGTCTTTGTTTGATTTTGTTATTCTTTATCTTTGATTCTTTCAAGTTCTTTGTATTCCAAAACAACAAAACCTCACTTCACATGTATTCCAATTAATAATTGAGTCCTCGTTTCTATAATTTGGTTTGTCTTTGAAAATTAAGGCATTATTGTTTAAGACACTTGAAAGTAAGTAAATTGATGTAAATCAGCCATGTGAGAGTAGAAATTACTAAGGAAATATCAAGAATGGTGAAATTTTGTGTCTCTTCCTTTGTTTCTAGCTAAAACGTGACTGAGCACTTGGACAATTGTAGATAGAATGAAATGGGAAATGATTTTGATTATGTTCTAATTTGAGGGAAACTGTTGAAACCTGATAAGGATCTTTATTTGATTTATCGGTCTCACATGTGGCTTTTGTTGTGATTTCACATTAGCCTATACTGATATTTTAGTTTCTTGCTTATAAGCTATTTTGATTGATCCTTACTTATTACATAAAGAGAAATCTTGATGAGAGTGTGTGGTTTGTTTACAAATGCAGAAGCTGAGAACGAACCAGACAGAAAATGACCCTTAATGTTCTTCACAGTAGAGACAAAGACATAGACACTTGAATGTCTCATCTTGCAAGTTCTTTGTCTTTATCTTTAGCATCAAAGATTTTCAAGTTCTTTGTTATAGATCATTGTTTGCTTAACTCAAGATTGTTGCATTTTACTAAAGATTATTGCCTTGTTGGCGTTTCATGTGTTGCATGTTACTTTCTCTAATCATCAATGAAGAATCAGCTCTCAGGAGTCAGGACTGAGGCCATTGATTTACAAAACTGAATGCTTACTTTTGGTTATTATTGATTTGTGCATAGATAGATTCATTAGTTAAGAATTTGGTTTGAGTTATAGAATTATATAATAGTGTGGTTTGATTTGATTCAATGTGTGTGTTGATAAAACATTAGGCAACGAAGAGGATTAGTTTCCAAAATGCAGCTTAGATTTTCAATTCTTATCTGTTTGAAGTTTTGATTTAGTGTTTGATAACATGAATGTTTCTGTTTTTCTTGATTTTGATGCAGCTTAGATAACATGATTGTTTCAGTTTTTCTTGATTTTGATGTTCTTTACTTTAATTAGACAACTAAAATTGATTTTGATGTAAGTATGCTGTTTTTCTTATGCATATTAGATTATTAGTGATTGTTTGATTTGTTTCTTGTGCCATTTCCGATTATTAGTGATTGTTCTTGTGCCATTTCCTCAAGTTATACAAACCTTAAATTGCTATTAGTTTATTATGTTATGTATTAGTTTAACAAGCTCATCTTTTTTAATGCAGCTTGCAGGGACTAGGGAGCATGTAAAGAAGATGTCACATATGTATAGAAGATGCAGAACTCTTCTTTTTAACAAGCTCTTTTTGAACTGATCCGAGTGATAACTCCAAAAGGCAGAGGTAAAATTATTATATTATGCTAGAATTTTAACAAGGCTTTGCTCCGCTTTTGTATTTTAAGAACATGTTCTGATTTTTATTGATGTTTTTATGGTTTATATTGTTCTCAAGCTTCAATATTGATAAAATATACTTGTTTTTCCAGTACAACGGAAACAAAAAGAAATTAATAGAAATGATAATGATGAATTGCAGGTCATAATATGGTGAAATTTAAGAAGCTTCCCCTTATACTGTGAATAGCAGCAGGCTCTGAGTCTCTGACCTCTCCAGACTCCAATGTGATCATGTCTGGTGGAACCTATTCTTTTTACTTTTTCTGCTTCGTTTTTGTTTTTGTTTAGTGTCTGTCGACATTAGTTGTGTTTAGATATGTTTTAGAACCTTTTTGTGTTTTGGTATTTCTCTGTTTTAAACACACAAATTTAGAGCTTCCAAGTTCCAACTTACTAAACACAAACCAAACATGAAAAATTTAAACAAAAACTGAAACATTGAAGCCATGAAACCAAACATGAAACACTGATTCAAAGTAAACCAAAGCTGGAAACTAAAAAACACTTAAAATCTGAAAGACTGAAACCAAATATAAAACACAAAGTCATACTTAAACTCAAACTAAATTCAACTAAAACCTTAAACTGAAGTACTAAACTGAAATCTGGAAATAAATCAAACTGAAACTTAAGTTGTTCTTTAATTAATATTAAGCTTCATCATCAACAATTGACTGGAAAGAAGGCAATGTCCCATCTTCACCGTCAAAGTCTTCTTCATCCTCTACAAAATTCAAATAAAAACAAAGTTAATACACAAATTTAGATTCTGATATTGAAAAACTTATGAAATATATATGTTTACCGTTTTCATATGCTTCAAAACCTTTTAACCAATTGCGGCTGCATATTAATGCTTGAACATTTTTTGGAAAGAGACAACTTCTATATTTGTTCAAAACTCGAGCTCCAAAGCTAAAAGAGGATTCAGAGGCTACCGTTGTGATTGGAATACTTAGGAGGTCACAAGCCATGAAAGCCAATTCTCCATAGCGTTGAGCATTATCTTTCCAATACTTTAGAATATCCAAACTTGCAAAATTCTTCATGTCTAATGGGGGTTCTTCAAGATACATTTCCAAATAAGACTTTCCACTAGCAACAACAGTCTCTTTGCGAAAGGCAAAGAAATCATGCATAAAAAACAATAAGAACTAAGAAAACACCTAAGAAAACAATAAGAATTCTACTAATATTTTCAACAAACAAAACAACGAGTGTGGAAAACCAGAGCCTGAATTTTCCGCAGATCATAAGAGAGACAAAATTTACGAGAACTTACATCATAATTGCCAAAACTTCCTCTTTCTCCTTCATTATCATCTATGTTTTGATCGGTTTCACAGGTCTCGGTAAGAGGTAATGCAAAAATGGACTTGTTCTCATATGATTCAAACAGAGTAGTTAGCTTTAGATGCAAGTGATCAATCCTTCCTTGACAAGAAATTTTATCAAGTTTACTAAAACATAAGTGTGCAAGTGTTAGCTTCAACCTTGGATCAAACATGGTAGTCATTGCAAATAGATCACTAACTTCTTTCCAATACTTATCAAACTTCTCCTTCATTGGCTTTATCATGTCTTTGATAATTTCATCTGCACTAAACTCATTCACTTTCAACAAGTTATTGATCTTCCAAACTTGCATGAAATACATGTGTTTGAAGTTGGATATGTGGAACCTGAAATAAGATTAGTAACCACATCAAATGGCTCCAGCAAATCACACAGATTTTGGAGTCATTCAGCATTTGTAGGATAAAACTTGTAGTTTTTTTCCATCAATTACTTTGAGATTACCAAATGCAACTCGATACTTGAGAGCCCTATCAAGCATCTTGTACGTTGAATTCCATCTAATTTTCACATCCAACAGCAAACCAGCCTTAATCTTTATTCCAACAGATTCCACACATTTTGCAAATAAGATCTTACGATGTTCTGATCCTTGAACATACTTAATACTCTCCCTAATCTTATGCAACGAAGTAGCCTTTCACTTATTGAGATTCCTTTCATATCCCTTCAAATCCGCCCACATTTATGTGTATCTTGTATTTAAGGTCATATCTTCAATATCGGTCGTTAGATCAGTTTCATCTCCACCATCCATTTTAGAGGTGTTTTTGTATAAATAGGAGGTGAGATCCTCATTTGTAATCATCCAGCATTTTTTATCAATATCAGAGCAATTCAGTATTTTCTTGTCTTTTCTCGAGTTTTTCATTATTTCCGAGTTTTTTTTTTACAAAGGGTCGGATTTCTTAGAGAATTCGACTGTCTAGTCCATTTGTCCGAGGTAAACAAGGACTAGGGCCGCACGGTTTGATCCCAAAAGATCAAGCCTGTGACAATTGGTTAGAGCTCTAGCGGTCTCGAAAAGATTGCAGTCTCGGGAAATTCAGTTAGATCCTAATTGCAATATCATCTCAAACCAAAATAAACTCTAATTTTTAAACCAAAATAAATGACACAATATTATAGTTGAATGTTAAAATCAACTCTTCAAGAATTTAAATATTAATTTTTGTCCCAATAATGTTCAATCTTTCAACAGGTAAACAAAAATTCTACATCAATGCACAACATTAACAAAAAAAAAAAAAAAAAAAATGGAGAACGCAAAAAAAGTTCAGAGGCGTTTAAACCGCTAAATCAAATCAGCGGTTAACCGTTTTTTTTTTTCTTAAAAAGATCCCAAGAAGAGGCCAGAACTTACGGTGAGGTTTTCTCATAATACAACAACCTTCAAACTATACTTGGAGGATCTCCAGACCAGCTACAAGTGGCTCGTGCCCACCTGGTTCTGATACAATCCACCAATGGTGCATGCTGCACCGATTTAGGCTGATTCACTTCCGAGTCTTTCTCAGAGCTGCTTGGCATTGGCAGAGCACATGTCAGGTACTCCTCTTGTGTCCATTTAGGAGGAACAGAGACATTTAGTTTTGTGAGCCGCGGCCTTTGCATAGGAGCTGTAACCACACCACCTTCAACAGCCATTGCTTGAGCACCACCGTTAATATCGGATTTGGCAATCCCATTGAAGTGATAAATGTCAAACACTTTCTTTCCCATCATTCCTGTTGAATCCTTGATTCCTCCCAGATTCCGGTCTAACTCCAAGATCACTTGCCATAACTCGCTCCACACGATGAAACCCGTGGCGCAGATATCGTTGAGCTTCTCGACTGGGAGTCTTATGTTTGTTTCCTGAACAACTTGGTGAAAGGCATCCACGGTGATGAAACCTCCTCCTCCGCTTTGGTCTCTTGCGTCGAAAGCTCTTCTTATCTGTGACTCTCTCACCTCGAGTTCATTTTCTTCTTGGACAGATGGATCAAGTGCAAACAGGACGGTGTAATGTGACTCACTCCCAATAACCCATATTGGCCATTTGGGACATTTCAAAATCTGACCGACTTTGCAGAATTGGAGAGACTCGATGAATGTGAGGAAGCCCACCTCCACATTCTTAGATATGCCTTTCAGAAACATGCCGCCTCCAAGATCCATCCTTCCATCAAACACATTAGCAACCGCTTCTCCACACAACAGCAGGTTTACAATTTCCTAATCAAAGAAGCATTGAGAAAAATATAAGAAAAAAATTGATAGAAAAAGTAGAGAAAAAAGTTACGGATTCTGAAAATGTGTCCGTTCTAGTACCTGGGAGGCATGTCCAAATGGTGCAGTTACAAGAGGGGGTTTTGGATCATCCCTGTCGTTTTGAATGGAGTCCTGTTCATGAAATATTCATTTACGGTTACAACACTAGGGATTAAATTATAATGGACATAAGGAACAAGGAGGACCCTTTGAGCTAACTTGGAGAATTGAAATGAAGAATCTATACAAAATCTACCACACTGATCAAGTATGCAACTTTATATTTTGATTCTCTCAATATCTAGCTTTATTTTTTACACTCAATCGTAGAATAGAGACAGAATCGTAGAAGGATCAAGGTAATACCAGTCCACGGGAGAGTAAAGCAGAAATTAGGAACATCAAAACACCCATGCGACTTTGGAAAGCAGGTATTGTTCTTTCCAACTTCTGAAGGGCACTGGATTGGGTTGTGAATGTCTCGAATCTTAAGATCTTCTGCAAATCTGAAGCAGACTCAAGAGGGAGCCCACCAGCCATTGCCTGTGAAACAATAATTTACAAGGAATCTAAAAGGGGTGCAACATAAAATAGTAAAGAAAAACCAATGATTGCACCAAACATGAGAAACTACTCAAGTTTGACTACTAACCTCATCTCTCTGACTAGTACTCGGTTCCTCAAAATTAGTGAAACTCGCTACTACAGCACGGTTATTGTTTCCACACATAAAAAGAATCTCACACATGCTTCTGACAAGGGCCCTGCAAAATCAGGGAAATACAATAATAGTGCTGAGAACTAAGCATGATAACTGAAATTCTGACATGAATCAAAGTCAGACAAATCTTCTGAGAATGATTACCTTGTTTTTGCCTCTTCTGTTATAGAAGAGAAAGAGTCTGATGCAACATACCGATTCTTAGACAATGTCCAGAGACCCATACTTGGGGAAGCTTTACCTACGTCCTCCGGAAAGTAAAGAAGGTATTTAAGAACAAATGCCTACACAGAAAATGGGACAGTCAGTATCAACTGTAAGAATGTCCAAATGCTCCAGGTAATGATCGACCACATTTAGCCCAGACAAGAGAAAAGAAGAACAAGAGAAACAAGAGAACTTACTTGTAGTGCTGCTAAAACACCACAGGGGCCACCTTCATGCTGCACTAACCCGATAGTAGTTTCAGGATCAGAGCTAAACCTATAAAAATGTAGTAAAACATAAGTCAAACTTTTGGCTTTTATATTACCGATAAAAGTGACATACATATATGGAATAAAGGATATTTCATTTACACATTTTGGAGAAATTAACCATGATAAACATGGAAATTTCTAGTTCTCAAAATTTATTGAGGAACCTTATTTCATTGAAGAAATAAGTTACACTATAACATGCCTGACACCAACAAACTAAGGTATTTATATATTTCCTCTTCAACTCCTTAAGCCTATCAATTGGTCTACTTACTGATCCCCAACATGCAATGACATGATGCAGAGGAACGAAAAAATAGAGAAGGCCCAATGGGAAGAGCACAAGAGAATGCAAGCTGGCTGAATACTAGCACCGTGTAACTGTCTAAAGGGAGTGATCTTGACAAGGAAGTTGGTATTGATAAGAATCCCATATCCGATAGCGGATAATAACCTAATGCCTTAAAAGACTCCCACATCGGATAGCAGATAACAAACCTAATGCCTTCAAAGACTCCCACGTTGGATAGCAGATAACAAAACTACTGGATACCGTCACCCTTAATCTACCTTTTGTGTTAACAAGACTCCCACATCAGACAGGGGATAACAAAAGTAATGCCTTATAAGACCATTCAATACCCCTCACTCTGTATCTCGCCATAACAAAACTAATTCCTTATAAGACCATTCGATACCTCTCACTCTGTATCTCGCCATAACAAAACTAATTCCTTATAAGACCATTCGATACCCCTCACTCTGAATCTCGCCATAATAAAATGAATTCCATATAAGACCATTCGATACCCCTCACTCTGTTTCTCGCTATAACAAAACGAATTCCTTATAAGACCATTTGATACCCCTCACTCTGTATCTCGCTATAACAAAACTTATTCCTTATAAGACCTTTCGATACCCCTCACTCTGTATTTCACTATAACAAAACTTATTCCTTATAAGACCATTCGATACCCCTCACTCTGAATCTATCTTATGAGTTGAAACAAGAATCCCACAACAGATAGCGAATAATAAAACCAACGCCTTAAGAGGCCATAACATACCCTCACCCTTAATCTACCTCCTGTATTGACTACTGCCCAAGGGGTTTTACGGTATTCGTATTGTTCCAACTCCTATCTGCGCCAACTATTCATTAATCATATCACCCACAACAGACTATGACAAATCCTTTGTTCTAACTTCTCAGCAACATATCCAATTACACAAATGTCAAAACCAACAATTTCCATGATAAAGAGACATACTTTCTCAAACTATATGAATGCACACAACAATCAATACCAAATACAATACCAAAGCACACAAATTTCAATCAATCAATGAACAAATCAAACTCAAAAATCTTACCTTATGCCCTGATTAGTCCACTGAGCAAGTATACTTTTCGTAACATCATCTCCAAACAGCATTCCAAACAACTGATCAGACTCTTCCTTGCCCAAAACAGATCCCAAAGTCAGAGCCTTTTCCTGAGCCGGAGGAGAAGGGCTCTTAGGAAACAAAACCATTCGTTTCTCAGCAGCTGCAGCCATGATTTCACGCTGCAACCTCCGAGTTTTGGCCTCAGGTGATTCACCCGAATGAGATCCGGATCCAATTGGGTTGCTCCGTTTCAGCTCTGGAAGATTGTATTGCATACTCATCTGAAGAGCCAATTTCAAATCTTCGTCTTCTTGATGATGATCCGCCATTGAACAAAGAGATTCTCAAAAAGATCACAAATTTTCACTCTTCCGTTACGATTTTGTAATAAGAAAAACACAATTTTTTTACTGTCTCTGCAAAGATCATATATATATATTATATTGAAACTGAAATTAAAATGGAAGGATGAGATTTTTCCCCAATCACAAAGAAACCCAATTCGAATCTTGTCTCTGATAGTCAATAATTACAAAAACCATTAAAGAGATTACCATATTGGATTTGGTAATCCCATAAGAGATAAAATTTTCAGTTTTGGTTTGGGCATTGAAGAATTCAAAGAAAATGGAAGAAATTGGGTATGAACAATTTAGGGTAAATAGACTTTACAAGGAAAAAAAAAAAATATGGAAAATTTTTTATTAGCATCTTTTTGGATTCGTTTGTAAATTCTAAAGAGTAAAATAGTTTTTCCTTTTAAAAAAAAAAAAAAAATTTAACTGAGTGGTTTTAACATGTTTTAATGTATTTCAGAGAGGTATTATACATGGCCAAATAGTATTTTGTTTAGTCATGTTTTAGATAAGAAAGTACATTAAAATACGTTATAATTCAAATACAACTAAATCAAATCAATATTAAATAACACTTATTTTTAATGTATTTTAAAATATCAAAACAAATGCTTAATCCAATAATATTGTATTTTAATGTATTTCAGCAAATACATAATTAAATAACACTGAATTTTACTTTGAATTTAAAATACATTCAAATCCACTAAAACACTATATTCAATAACCTTAATGAATATAACGGTGTTTTCATCCAATAGAAACTAAAATGGTTTGGTTGGAGTTTATCACCTATTTGTATTATGTTTAGTTTTCTATCTTCTTGTCAAGATTTTAAGACCGACTTAGTTGCAAAAATATTTTTTCTTAAATGAGTTTAGTTTGGTCCGAAATAAATTAGTTATAAATGGTTTAGTAGTTTGTCTTTTGAATTAGTTAAAAGAGATTTTATTTTTCTTGTCAATCTAAACTTTTTTTCCTTAAGCATTTGGTAAACTAAACTTAAAAGAAGAAAAAAATCGTATACTACCCTTTTAGTTATAAATTAGGTCAGTTTCTCATTGCATAAACCTTTTAAAATCCAAACTTCTTGAAAACATGAAGGAAATCTAATTCCTTAAAATCTCAATTTAAAAACACGATGAAAACGTTCGATTTGGTTTTTGAAACATGATGAAGTCTTCGTTTTTTATTTGGAAAGTTAGTAAATAAATAATTTGAAAACATAGAAATATATATATGATATTTTCGGTAACTTAAAAATTTGAGTAATTTAAATCATTCATATTTTTTTTCCCAACAACTAAAGGTAATCTAAAAAACTTAGAAGTCTAGAACTCGAGAAAGATACTAGAAGAATCGAGAGACCATAAGCAATTAATCGAGAGACCATAAGCAAGGTAATTTTCTTCCAATTGAAGTCCATTGATATATTGGAAAGTCTTATACATAAGCAATAACTTCTTCTCCTTTCAACTGGAGTTTACCTATAGAATTTATGTATTAGACTTGTATTATTTTAAACATTGCTTCTTCTCCTTTCAACTGGAGTTTACCTATAGAATTTATGTATTAGACTTGTATTATTTTAAACAAAATGTTTAAAATAATACAAGTCTAATATATATATTCATGTGTTCCAAAACATATTAATTTCCTAAAGACTTTTTAAAATTTTGTTTATGTACTGCTTCCACATGTTTTGTTTCATCATATATGTTTATAATATGTTAATTTCTCTTTAAAGAAATAGTAGAGCTATATCAGCAACTACAAAAGATTAACAGTTTTAGGTTTAATTCAAATTATATATGTCATATCATAAAATATTCAAAAGAAAACAAACTTCGGTTAGTGAATTAAAATAAAGAAGTAAAGAAAAGTGAGTTTAATCACATTTCTCCCTGAAGATATCAAGGTAGAAAGCATCTTTGTCATGATAATGCAGGAGAAACATCATCATCTGTTCTCTCTCACGAATTGCACCTATCAACCTTTTTCTAAGTTAGTAGATTTTAAGTAAGAGTTTTCTAAATCAATATTTTTCTTATTGTTTGTTAATAATATATTCCTATATTTCTTTCGAATAAGATGTAGTTATGTACCATTATCTAACACATAAAATCCAGTAAATTTTATTTTATCTTACGTAGAAAACAATGATAAATTATGTATAATGAATATTCTGAATTATATAAGGCAAAAGACAAATTCTAAACTACTAGGAACATATGTTCTAGTTTATGTAACTTATAAGACGGATTCTAACTACATAGAACTTGATCTAGATTACGTAAGGTATATGTGGAAAAGAATGAACGACATGAGTTTGTTAATATCATTACATGCGTATATATTCGTTTAGGGTTGAGACCCTAAACTTAAGTCATATACAAAGACATAAATATCCTTTACAAAAAAAACAGGAAATGTGTATTCATCTGTTTGTTTGACAAAGACACAACCTTCTTTCACACAGCTCTAAATCTGTAATGTATTCATGATAATATCTCTCAATACTCCGCTTTAAGTTGGAGCTTGAAGATTAAGTACGTCTACTTGGATGGTAAAACTTAATTTGAACTTACCAAAATCTGATGTACATGCACCTTGTTCCCAACCGAGAACACACATCTAACATAGCAGAAGACTTGTACAGCAAATACAAAACTGTTGTAGAAACAAAATAATTGAGATCACACCTCAAACGAGATATAACAATAACAATTGAGACCACGTCTCATAGAAAACACCAACAACTGAGAACACGTCTCAATGGAAACAACAAAAAGTGAGATCATGTCTCAAATAAAAACGAAACACAAGAAACATTAACACGTCTTAGAGACTACAATAACAATTACAACTGCAACTGCGTTATATATACAAAAAAAATTGAGAACACATCTCGTATAAAAAACAGAAACTCACCAAAGAAATAGAGGTGAAGTCAAAAACGAAAGAAGTGAAGTCTCTCTAGAAACAGCAGAAAATAGGATTCTGCTCTGATATATACCATGTGAAAATGATGAATGAGTTTAGTTTGTTAATAAGATTTTATATGCATATATTTATACATAAAAGGGTTGACACCCTAAATTTAAAACATATAAAAACACATAAATAATCTTTACACATAAAATGATATACATAATTGTCCTCTTGTGTGACATAAACATAACTTTTTCATTGTGTCACAAAGTTCCAGATCTGTAATCTATTCTTGATAATATCTCTCAATAAGGTAAAAAATGAATTCCAAACTACATAGACCTTATATTATAGATTACGTAAGACATAAGACGAGCTTTGAACATAACTTATATTCTAGATTAAGTAAGGTATAAGATTAATACTAAATAGAAATCTAGTTTATATATGTAGAAAGAAAACAAATTCTAATATATAAAAAATTATGAATAACCATTTAGGAGTTAGAACTAAAATACTTAATAACAATTTGTTTACTTTAACTTTAAAACTTGTGAATGAGTATGAAAAGTAGTTGGACTAAAAGACGATGGATTTGTGAGTTGTGAACAATAATTTGTTTTTAATCAGAGGGTGGTGATGTAGAACCTGCAAACTTTTACACGCTATTTTTGCTAGCTAGATAGAAAAAATATTTTAGCTTGGAAACTTGAATCTTCTTATATAAGACATTAACTTGTTCCAGTATGTTAATTGAAAGATCCAACAAAACCAAAGGAAATGATACAAAATCTAACGTGTTGCTAAAAAATTCGTCAATTCCTTTTATATGTCAATTTTTGATTCTTGTTGCAAATGAAACCTACATGAGCTATATTTACTTAAATATTAAAATTGTGGGATTGCATAAACGTAATAACTGTTAAAAAGTAGAAAAGATTTACGAGAAGTTGCCCCAAGTTCCACGCTTGAACGTGAGCTATATATTCCTAAATTTTCTTATAATGTGATGATCTTAATCATAAGTGTAAATTTTATTTGGAAACGGGAGAAAGGGCTTTGAAGCTCTAGGAAGAGCTCGTGCAGTGCCAGGAAGCCTTTCTAGCGCTGCAGCGGGGCCTTCATCAGCTCCCGGAACAACTTTCATCCCAACAAGCTCCAATCTGCATCAAACATCATGCATTGCTTTAGCTAAGTTTCATTTTGATTTATGTTCTTCTATAACTAATAGGTTTAGATTATTGTTTCAAGGAAAAACACAAAAACACAAAACAAAAAAAATTAGAAAATCAAGAAAAGCAAAAGAAAAAATGAAGAAAAACATGGACGGTTAGTGTAATGACCCTCATACAGACCTATGGACGGTACCGAGAAAAATGTTTGAGGAACTGGAGCTGGAACGAGGAAATACACAAGGATTCCCTGAGAATGATCATGCAAAAATTTTAAACGATCGAGTAAAACAGTCATAACAAGGAATTACCCAACCGAGTAGATGGTTGAACAAAGAAAATAGGAATTGGACGACAAACCTTTGGTAAAATAATTTCAAAGGTTAATATTTTACTTTGAATGATGAAATAAATATTTTAGTTTTGATATAATATATTTAAATCTAAAAA
>VBRH01002089.1:0-12677 GCA_014578085.1 Cardamine resedifolia
AGTATTTTATTTTCTGCATGTTTCATTCTGTTTAGGTTGTTAGTGACAAACACCCTTCATACTTGGAATTAATTGCATTTGATCACATTCTGATTGTTTACATCACACCCATTTGGATTGACACCTTAATAGCTACAACGACATGATAGCTTTAGGGAATTGAAAATAGTGAAAAATCCTACTATCAACCACAACCATCATCAAGTATAACTAGATAATAGCCCGCGCTCTGCAGCGCGGGAAAATGTTGGCTTCATACTACGTTAACTTATGTTTATATTTATTTTATGTTTTTAGCATTTTATTTATCTTATTTACTATTATTATTATATATGATTTGTGTTGTGTTAACTAAAATTACTAATATATAATTATGTATGTGCGGTGTTATGTTTGTAGATAAATTTATTTGGTAATTTAGATTATAACATAATATGGTTGTAAAAGTTAAGTGGTGTTATGTATATATTTTCACATTATTCAAAAAAAAATCTATAACAATTTGATTAAGTCCAATATCAATTATTATTATTGATTAGAAATTTGATCCGAGATCCGTCATGATCCGTCTTTATCTTCTATGATTTGGTCTTGACCCAATGTAAAAATTAAAATATTTGAAGATCATTCATATATGCAGGATAAAATATTAGAACCGTCGAAACCAAATCTATATACTCCTTGATCAATTTAAAAAAAAAACTATATCAAATTAGTGAAAGTGTCTCTTTTGTTTTCTCGATAAATATACAGAGGATGTTTTAAAAAGATAGTTAAAATATCCGAAATTCTAACATTTTGAAGAATATTTCTGTAGTCATACTTATTTGATTAACATATTAAACCAGGATTCAGAATGTAAGTGATAAAATTTAGATTTATAATTTGCATGATTGTTTATCTAGGTCATATATTTTGCTTAATCTAAATCCATAATATAAGTAAATGAATATATTATTATTATTACTATATCAATTTTTCTATATGAAAAATAATTATTAGAATAGTTTACAAATAGACGTAAAAAATTAGAATAGTTAAAAACAACACACAAAATCGAACAAAAATATATTATTTTATAACAAAACTAAAATTAATTTCATTAAAAAACAGAATTAGATTTATTAATATCTATTTAGGGGGGCATATTGGATATATGATTTGGATTTATTTGAAGAAAATCAAATTTTAGAAAGATTTAAGGGAATTTTAAGATTTTCGATGATTTAAGTCAATTTTGTAGAAACTACTACAACAAATTTCAAGGAATTTAAATGGGTGATTACTGATTAGTAATATTTTCAGGATAATTTAAAAATTAAAACCAGCTGAAATTAAAAAAAAAACATTGTATATTGAATTATGGTTCTCAAATTCTCAAGATAGTTATCGTTTCTTCTCCATTTGGGAAATTAAACAGAAAATTTGGATCTATACTGTTTTAATGGAACATAATAAATCGTATATATTTTTCTGTGACAAGCCAATTACTATTTTTCCAGAAGAGACTAATGGATACTTTAGATTGTGGATTAGGTCTTGGAGAGAAGACAAAAGATTTAGAGGAGAGTTAAAAAAACGGTGGTCGGAGAAAAAGATGAGTTGTTGTTAACTTGTTATTGATGGTGGAAATACTGGTGGTAAAACCCATTTTTTGGGTGTTTAATAATAGTTGGAAGACTTTTTTTTTTTTGAAATACCACCATGTGAGGTGGTATTTGTACCCACTATTTATTAACTACAAATTGTCTCTCAAATAATTCCAAATCATTTTTCATTTAATTATATGATGAAATCCTTAGTTTCCAATAAGGCAAGATTTCATTACATTTTTATAAATGATCAATCCAATAAAACAAGATTTTAGCACCTTTTATAAAATCACCAATCCAATATGGGATGATTTGGATAAAAAATAAAATCATCACAAATCTTTGATCCAATATACCCCACTTAATGTTTCTTTCTAACAAATAATTAAATCTCAGATACTTTGTGAAATCTTGAAGCATAATTTTAGGAAACGCATCTTAATAAAATCTTCCTAATATCCTAGTTTCATGTGAGTGTATTAGTTACAAAAATAATTTGAATAAAATTTAATTTGTAACTAATCAAAAACATGTATAATTAATTTAATAGCTCCTCCTTAATGTAATGGCATTTTTTGTTTGCTCAAATAATAGTATAGAGATACAAACATTTATACTTATAAACCTAAAACATAACCAAGTTTTAATGTTTGGTTTATTTATTTCACATTGCCTAATACCAAGCGTGTATTCTTGGTTGTTTTGCCTTCTTTCTATTTTTCAGAGTACAAATGAGTGGGTCAAAAGAGGTTAAACCGTTCAACCTCTGCTGATCTCATTGTCTCTGGACCAGCCAGCAACGCTGTTTTTTCTTTTTCTTACAGTCATAACTTTACCAAGTTGGGTTAGGATAAGATAGGTTTATGCAATCCTAATAGAATTAAAAGTTATCTAGTTCTAATAATAATAGGAATAAGAATATGATTAGCAAATGTGTGCTAACACTATAAATATAATTGTTGAGTTGTGACAATCATAAGAAGAACATTAAAAGCTTTTGATTGTTTAGTTTTGAGAGATTTTCTAAACATTAATAAAGAGAGTTATTCTTTATTGAAAGCTAAGAGTGTTTTAGTTTCTTTAGAGTAGTTGGGGGAATGGTGAACCGATGAACTAAGTTCTTGAAAACAAGACAATAGATTCTGATACAAACTCCACATGTTGGCCTATCATTGACACATTGCTCATCAAGACCGTTGGGGCAACACTGCTCCAAGACAGTGTTAAGTTACGTTTCCTTGTTCGTTCCCTTTTTTCTACTTTTCAAAGTAATCAAATCCGAGGATGCTAAAGCTGAACTTAAAGTTCAACATGGAATATGATGAAAACAGATCCGGTTTCTATTTTGATTTTGTTGGTGTAGGTAACCTCTTAACCAATGGTGGATAAGATTCTGGACCGGGTGATTATTTAAGCTATATCAGTAGCTCAAAACTTCACACTGGAGAGCAATGGGACTGGCTCTGGTGAGAAGTTTGGGCTAGTGATTGAAGCAGATAATGTTGCAGCGCAGATAAGTTTCACCAGCTACTCAGTTACATAGACAAAAGAGGATGTTCTTTGTGGTCCTGTGATTGATGAAGTGATCGTACACTACATCTACTTGGTGTGGAACAGCCACAGTCAAACAAAAATGGCTGCTACTTTTTTTTTTTTCTTTGTTGTATGTTGCAGTTCTCTGATTCAGTTTGTTTGGGAGAGAGATCATAAAGAAGATAATTTTGCAAGGAGATGTGATAATCATTCTAGTTTCATGATTCTATCTGAACACATTCTAGTTACTCATTTTTGGATTTAAAAATGAAAATATAATGTATTCGAAATATTTTTTTGTGGAGTTAAAAAGGCATAATGTATTGGAGAAAAAATTAAATTGCAATTTGGAGTCGGAGATGGTCTTAAACACCTCTTCGGTAGACTCTCTTTCACGTCTTCTCTGGTGAAGTGAAATTGGCTCTTCTTATTGTCTCAAATTCAGAAAGCCATTAAATATAATTTAGAATTATATATAAAAGGATGAACTCTTAAGTATATATGTAGTTTGAGAAGGATTCAGTCCGTTTAAAGTAATACAAAAGAAAAAATGAAAAACATAATCCAAATGAACAACACAGCACATGAAAGAGAATGCAACGGAAGAAGAAAAGTTGACTAAAGCTTTCGGACAGTGACGAGTCCCAAGTCAGTGTAAATGACCCAAGATTTTGTAGAAACCCTCCTAAAAACAGAAAAAAAGAAGAAGTTAGTAACACTTGTGAAACGCAATGAAATTAATAGGCACACCATTCTGAAAAATCGAAAGAAGCTGAACTAATTTTAATCGGTTTCTTATGAAAATGTAATTCAAGCAAAAAGATAATAATAGAAATGATTAATACGGTACCTAATAGAAAAAAGGCAGCACAACCAAGAAGACACATTTGTTATTAGGCAAATAAATAAAGAAACTCTGTGCTTAACCAAAGAACATATTTTTTGTGGAGTTAGAAAAAGAATAACGTATGGGAGAAAAAAATTAAATTGCAATTTGAAGTCTGAGATGGCCTTAAACACCCCTATCTTCAGCAGACTCTCTTTCACGTCTTCTCTAGTAAAGTGAAATTGACTCTTCTTATCACCCCAAATTTAGAAAGCCACTAGATATAGTTGAAAATTAGATCTTCATGTTAGGTTTAGGAAATTCAAATTTGAGAAACTTGATCATGTTGACCATCGCCAAATGAACAACACAAACCGTCACACACTACAAAATGAAAGTAAAGAAAAAAACAGATAAAACCATGTTGATTACTATCAGAGGACATAGTCCCTGTGATTATCACTATTGCAGCTTCAGAAGTTACTACTCCTGTTGACTCAAAGATCAGTACACATGTTGACACAGACATTTCTACCAATGTTGTTACATAATTGTCACCAACTTATGATGTTGTGTCTTCCTTCTACCTTGAATGTATCTATTACTTTTGGAAGTACTTCTTCAACACCTCTTTTGGAGTCAAAGTCAATCAATCGAGATGTTCAACACAATGGCCGTACCAATCAATATTCGTTTTGCCTAAACAACCGCAAGTTTACTCTAGCTCCACTAGATCAAAAGGATGTCCGTGATATGCAAGCTATAGCTAAGGATCAATTTTCAGGTTTTGAAGAAAAGGAGAAACATGGAACTACACCACATGCAGCACCAGTCATCAAGAGTCATGCTCCCACGCTGGAGTTACGTGCTGCTAGAAGAGTATACCACTCCGTTCTGACTCAAGTTGTACCCTTTGAAGCACAAAGCAAGCCGGGGACCAAACTACACCAAGGTAAGGCTCTAAGCTCTCAACATCGGATGAGTACTAACTTGCTTTATCTTGGTGCAGATTGTGAAGTTTCGAGGACGAAACCACTTGAAGAGGGGTATGATGTAAGCATCCGAACCAAACTAGACGAGGAATCGTCTAATCCGAACATCATTACCGCACAATTTGGAGATTTCAAGCCCCAAAGGTGTTCTGATCGTGAAAAAAGCATAGGGTTGATTATCTCCCAGAAAATCAACTCTAAGAAGACTATCTATCGAAGTGGAATCATGAATGCTCACGCAAATTCCGTAGACGGGAATCAAGAGGCCACTTCACTCACCGAATGTCGTGCTGACCGTTCCGTAGACGGGAATCAAGAGGCCACTTCACTCACCGAACAATCCATCCGTGCAAAAGACACCACATTCGATATTCACTCGACAATCATGTATTTTGAAGACTTCCATTGAATCAAAACATGTCCAGACCGAGCTAATTATAACGATGTCCGAAGATTGCTAGACAATGGCGAGGAGCAAGAGGAATTGAGGCCTAAATCAAATTCTGCTCGTGCATTCAGTCCAGGATTGAAGAAACACTCGAAAAGTGCATATAAGGAAAGTTATTGTTGAGGAAAATCAGGTGGTAAACGAGCTGGATTAGAAGTTGGAACACGAATGCTTATTTCTTCGGTAATCGGCCGCTTCAAGTCAAGTAGACCACCTGATCAATTTATGTACGACGCCTTGCTGTTTCTACTTGTCAACATGAAGACTTCATGCCATTTTGATGCTGCAAAAACAAAAACCAGTTCAGTTATGCGCCAAAGACTAAAGGAAGGAGAAACTTTCCTTTTCTTGAACAATACGCGTTGCTTAGGGTTTTTAATCAGAGCTGCTTCTAATCTCGACCCTCCATCTATCCCAGGAGATCCTAGACATTCACAGCCACAGAAATACCTAGAAAAAGCCTCATTCTCGCAGCCAAGACCAGAGAAGCGTCCCCATTAATGCCCAACGGCTAGAAAGCTTCAATGGCGAGATTATCAAGTTATTCTGATTTTTATTTGTTTCCTTTTGCAATTCTTATTACAGTTGGAGGTTCAGAGCCTATATAAGCTCTTTGTTTCAGTCCTTTGTATTCACACTTTTATCAATAAGAAATTTCAGTTGTTTTGCTTCAAAGTTTGTCTTGAATCAAATCATTGTCCTTGCGAGTTCTTAAATGTTTTGTGGAATCAACTCACTGGGATTTTCGTGTAGAGTCTCTGATCCTTGTGAGGAATAGCCCTTGGATCATATTCTCTAGCCCCCGTGATTGTGGAATCAATCACAACTCGGTTACTCATCATCTCAATTCACTTCCACTTAGTTTTTGTCTTTGAATCCGTGAGATTTAACTTGGTGGAATCCGAGGTTCTTATCATTGGTATCAGAGCTTAAACGCTCCTATCTTAGGTTGTTTCAATCTCTTTCGCTTTTGTTTTCAAGTTGTTTCAGTCTCTAGTTCGATTTCATCAAG
Organism: Cardamine resedifolia; assembly: GCA_014578085.1. Taxonomy (NCBI): domain Eukaryota; kingdom Viridiplantae; phylum Streptophyta; class Magnoliopsida; order Brassicales; family Brassicaceae; genus Cardamine; species Cardamine resedifolia. The sequence continues at coordinate 6,404 of VBRH01002089.1, forward strand.
AAAAACCACAAAAATATTTTATGTTTTCTTAGTTTCAATTTTCGTATGTTTCAGTGTTTCGATTTTATAAAATCCAAAATAAATCATAAAATTATTTCGTCTTCTGTTTTTGCTTCTTAAAACCCTATAAAACTCATAAAAATTGTCGCTCTTATTTTAAAAAATGGTTTGCTATTTTTCGTTCATCAAAACTTACACCATAGTTTTCTGCAAATTTTCTCTTTTTGTGTTTTTTTTGAAGAGAACTTTGATTGCTTGTTTGATTTCTTTTGCGAGGTACTATCATGGGAGACGTACCACCACCTATTACTGTGGAAGCCCTGATGACAGCACTCACTCAAACAAATCAATCCATCACTCAGATGCAAGCCGACTTTGGATTGTTCAAGACACGTCTTGACCAGTTGGATCCACCAAACCAGAACGGGGCACCTCTTGGTCCAAGACGTAATGTCCCACCACCAGCTCCTAGGGTCAATCTTGATCCACGCCAAGAAGAGGAGCCACCAGACATACATCAACAACAATACCAACCGCCTCCACCACAAGATCCAGTGCACTTCGCCTTTGATTACTTCAATCGGAGGAACCAAGGAGATAGGAACCGTCCCAGGGAGGATGAAAGGGTCTTACCCCCTGAAGTTAAACTAACAGCCCCAACTTCTGCAGGAACGATAGACCCAGCTGCGTACTTGGAGTGGGAGAAACGTATGGAGCATCTCTTTGAGTACTATGCGTACACCGAACCAAAGAAGATCGCTCTAGCGATAGCGAGCCTCACAGATCATGCTCTGGCATGGTGGGATCGTGAAGCAGATGAGAAGAGGAGACTTAGATACCCTCAGATTAATCAATGGGCTGACATGAAGTTTGAGCTCCGGAAGAGGTATGTGCCTCCGCATTATCATCGTGAGTTACTAAAACGTTTTCATGCTTTGTTTCAGGGAACTAGGGGCGTAGAAGAATATTATGAGGAGTTTGAACTCATAAGGAGCCGCCTAGAACTAGAGGAGACAGAAGAGTCACTCATGTCACAGTTTGTAGAAGGTCTACAAGACCGAATACAAAGAAAAGTGGAGATGCAACCATACCACTCGCTACAAGAGGTCCTTTATCTCGCCATTCAACGTGAACAACAGATTAAGAAAAAGACTTCTACTAGACCTAGAATCAAGGAATACTCGTGGAGCCAGCCATAACTACCACCACCACCACCACCACCACCACAAACAATATGGACAAAGGAAAATCAATTGCCATTGATTCGCGGTTAAAATCAAATGACTACCGTGCTGAACAAGGTAAGTTATCTAACTCTCAAAGATCACATGACATTGTTTGTTATAAGTTTCAAGGTAGGGGTCATATGGCAAGGGCCTGCCCCAACAAGAGGGTTATGATTATCACGGCTAACGGTTATGACTCGCAAGACAAAACTGAGTCCATGCAGCTTGATGAAACCACCATTTATCCCAATGAAGGCGAGCTCTTAGTCATCCAAAGATTCCTCTCTGTCCAGCATACCACCGATGAACCAGAACAACGAGATAACTTATTCCACTCTTGTTGCACCATAGGGGACAAGGTATGTCATTTAATAGTGGATAGTGGTTCATGCACTAACATTGCTAGTGTTACACTTGTTGAAAAGCTAGGTCTCGAAACCACAAAGCATCCACGGCCATATAAGCTCAAGTGGCTTAATGAAAAGGAAGAGATCAAAGTGTCCAAACAAGTAGAAATACCTTTCTCCATCGGACAATACCAAGATCAAGTTTTGTGTCATGTTGCGCCTATGAAAGCTGGACATATCTTACTCAGAAGACCATGTCAATATGATCGAGATGTTCAACACAATGGTCGTACCAATCAATATTCGTTTTGCCTAAACAACCGCAAGTTTACTCTAGCTCCACTAGATCAAAAGGATGTCCATGATATGAAAGCTAGAGCTAAGGTAAGTTCCAACACTAAAGTGAGTTTTTATGCTGATAAAACTCTAAGTTTTTCTCAAAATTCGGATATGATTCACTTGTTTTTGCCAAATCATCAATTTTTAGGTTTTGAAGAAAAGGAGAAACATGGAACTACACCACATGCGACACCAGTCATCAAGAGTCATGCTCCCACGCTGGAGTTACGTGATGCTAGAGGAGTATACCACTCTGTTCTTACTCAAGTTGTACCCTTTGAAGCACAAAGCAAGCTGGGGACCAAACTACACCAAGGTAAGGCTCTAAGCTCTCAACATCGGATGAGTACTAACTTGCTTTCTCTTGGTGCAGATTGTGAAGTTTCGAAGACAAAACCACTTGAAGAGGGAGGGTATGATGTAAGCATCCAAACCAAACTAGACGAGGAATCGTCTAGTCCGAGCATCATTACCGCATAACTTGGAGATTTCAAGCCCCAAAGGTGTTCTGATCGTGGAAAAGGCATATGGTTGATTATCTCCCAGCAAATCAACTCTAAGAAGGCTATCTATCGAAGTGGAATCATGAATGCTCACATAAATTCCACCGAATGTTGTGCAGACCGTTCTGTAGACGGGAATCAAGAGGCCACTTCACTCACCGAACAATCCATCCGTGCAAAAGATGCCACATTCGATATTCACTCGACAATCATGTATTTTGAAGACTTCCATCGAATCAAAACATGTCCAGACCGAGCTAATTATAACGATGTCCGAAGATTGCTAGACAATGGCGAGGAGCGAGAGGAATTGAGGCCTAAATCAAATTCCGCTCATGCATTTAGTCCAGGATTGAAGAAACACTCAAAAAGTGAATATAAGAAAAGTTATTGTCGAGGAAAATCAGGTGGTAAACGAGCTGGATTAGGAGTTGGAACACGAATGCCTATTTCTTCGGTAATCGGCCGCTTCAAGTCAAGTAGACCACCTGATCAATTTATGGACGACGCCTTGCTGTTTCTACTTGTAAACATAAAGACTTCATGCCATTTTGATGCTGAAAAAACAACAACCAGTTCAGTTATGTGCCAAAGACCAAAGGAAGGAGAAACTTTCCTTTTCTTGAACAACACGCGTGGCTTAGGGTTTTTAATCAGAGTTGTTTCTAATTTCGACCCTCCATCTATCCCAGGAGATCCTAGACATTCAAAGCCACAGAAATACCTAGAAGAAGTAGCCTTCATTCTCGCAGCCAAGACCAGAGAAGCGTCCCCATTAATGCCCAACGGCTAGAAAGCTTCAATGGCGAGATTATCAAGTTATTCTGATTTTTATTTGTTTCCTTTTGTAATTCTTATTACCGTTGAAGGTTCAGAGCCTATATAAACTCTTTGTTTCAGTCCTTTGTATTCACACTTTTATCAATAAGAAATTTTAGTTGTTTTGCTTCAAAGTTTTTCTTGAATCAAATCATTCTCCTTGCAAGTTCCTAAGTGTTTTGTGGAATCAATTCACTGGAATTTTCATGTAGAATCTTTGATCCTTGTGAGGAATAGCCCTTGGATCATATTCTCTAGCCCCGTGATTGTGGAATCAATCACAACTCGGTTACTCATCATCTCAATTCACTTCCGCTTAGTTTTTGTCTTTGAATCCGTGAGATTTAACTTGGTGGAATCCGAGGTTCATATCAAGATAGTTCCCAGTTCAGAAACATTATTTGATGTGTTTGCACAGATGGTCCTGCGAGAAAGACCATTAAAACCACCTCAAAAGCTTCAAGAAGCGCATTGGACTATTGTTAGCGGTCGCGGTAATCGAAGCCGAGGAGGTTGAGGTGGACGTGGACATCATGGCTAAAAGTTCCTTACCTTAGCTAATCTCCAATAACTGTTCTTTTACTCTCTACTTATGTTGTTTAATTCCAACTAGATTAAGGTGGTAGCTTAATCATTTGTTGCAAAAAACTCTAGCACTAACTGTATGATCATAGCTTTGTATCGTTTTATTTGATTTTTAATTTGAAACCTTTATAAAAATAAAAATAAACAGATAAAGGCGTGAATTTTGATTTTATTGAGAGGCATCACATACTCTGAAGATCATCCTTTTACCTAAAAGCATAAATTGTTAATTGAGTTACTATGTAGTTGAAAAGGATTCAATCCGTTTAAAGTAATACAAAAGGAAAATGAAAAACGTAATCAAAGTGAACAACACAACACATTGTAGAAACATCTGAATGAAAAATAAAAGCAATAATACAAATCCAAATGAACAACACATCACATGTAAAGAGAAAGCAACAAAAGAAGAAGCGTTGATTAAAGCTTTCAGACAGTGACTAACTCCAATCCAGAGTAATTAATGTTTTATCCCCGATGAAGTTGTCCAACAATGAAACCCTGTTGTAATTCTGACCTCACACTCACTTTGAGATCAGTTTCTGATAGCTCGAGTTTTAACCCGAAAAATAAAACCGCAAGTGCACGGTGAAGTGCGCGGTAGTATTAGCGGGATCGAATCCACAAGGAACAAAGTATCACACTGAAAACTTCCGAGAGCAGTTTAAAGCTAGAATGATCGAGTTTTGGTTTTTGTTTTGTGATTGCAATAATGAAAATAACAACGAAAATAAACGAGTGTAAATTATAAGATTAAAAGGATTGGGTCATAGGGTATTTCAGGGATCAATGGTTAATGAAACAGCTAAATCCAAAATTCAACAATTAAGCGCCGTTCTCGAACATGAACACAAGATTAGATTAATCCTCTCTCAAGGTATCAATCACTAAATTTGACTACTCAAATACTAAACTCTCATTTGTAATCTCCTAGTCAAATCGGCATTATCAAACAAGTTCACTAAGTTCCCAATACTCCTAACATCAACTCTAATTGGTTAGAAGCGCATTGATCAATTCACACTCATTCAAGCATTCTATCGAATATCGAACACTTTTGATGCATAGAAAAACCTATAATATAAAACAGGGTGATCAATCCAATCTTAGCATAAAAAGCATGTGAATCAAAAAACCTAAGTATAGAGAATTCCTAATAACAATAAAATCATCAAACCATTGATGCCCCTGCTTAGAATCCTAAAACCCAATTGAAGAACTACTCACACATAGCAAAAGAATCAGCACAAGAGATTGAAGAAAACATGATTGCAATTAAATAGAAAAAATGGATTAGAAATCTTCTCCAAAGTGTCAAAAATGATGGATCTCTAATCTCCAGGAATTGGCTTACAAGTTCAGGCTCCAACGTTGAAAGAGAGGAAAAAAAATAAAAAAGAACGTCTCCTGAAGTTTTAGGTTTTTAGGGTATTTATCCCTTTACAAAGTAAAAATAAAATAAAAGAAAATTAATTAATTAAAATGGAAAATTGACTCTAGCAGATTTTATTTGGCAACGGTCAAGTCTTCTCCGAGCCTCTTATTTTCTTGCTCTTTACGATCCTAAATGCAGCTCATAGCTTCAATATCAACCGTGTATCCCTAGAACTCAGACACGACTCGAAACACGATAAAATGACACAAAGACTGACTCAATGGCCACAAAATACTCAAAATCAAGGACAAAACAAAAGGGTTAGGACGCTAAAAACACAACACATCAATTTCCTCTAATCTATCTAGTTCTCTTTGTTGTTTGCTCACAAAGTCTTTAGAACACTTAGAGAGATTTTCCTTTAATTGTCTACATTAATAATATTCTTGTGTTTTGCTTACAACACCTCACACACATACATATAGTGGTTTCTCTACTTACCACATACACTTGCATCCATACTTCTACTAACTAGACTCTCTTACACAAGCAACACTACACATTGGGACTCTAACAACTCCAACAACTCTACTTGGTCCTTTGCCAAGCTTTATACAACAACCACACTTTTTCTTAGGCCTAACTAATCTGCAGCCCATTATTACATAACTACAAGCCCAACCTCTTCCTCCTTGTTGACTTGTTCTCTTGTCGTTGACCCTTGCTCCTCTGTAAGTCACGACACTTTCTTCTTCTTCTTCTCTTCGTTTTGCTTCTTCATCTTCTTCTCACTTGAAGCTTATTCTTTGTTGCAGGATTAAATCAAGGATTCATAATTCCAACAAACCCTAAAGAAGAAAAAGAAAAAACAAAGTCAGTGACACTTGTGAAACGCAATATATCAATTGAGAGGCACGAAATATTCTGAAATATCTATCTTCTTCCGGGAATATCCCGCAAACAAATAAAAATAACTCAAGCATATAAGAGATTAAGAGAAATGATTACCAGATCGAATGAAGGCAAGAAACGATTTTTGGTATCTTCGTCCTCCCATTCAAGCTCAGTTTTCTGTTCTGA
>VBRH01002091.1:715-12755 GCA_014578085.1 Cardamine resedifolia
AGATTTCAAGAAGGGGATAGTGATTTCGAGGTTGTGGAGCCTAAACAGATCCATTCTCTCTTGCAATTTTGTGCGATATCCTGCATCCTCTACGAAAGTCTGGTAATCCCTAAACACTCTGAACTCCACCGCTAATTTGCCCTTTCAATCCCTAGCGCCGTCTACCCTGAATAGTGCCTATAATGAGAAGCTCACGCCATCTCCTAAATGAATGTAAAGAGTTTATTGTTTGGAAAATGAGCTTTTGTGGGTTTGAGATCATGTACGGAACAGGGTTTGAGGGGTTTTTGGTAAGGAAGTGTTACTCACGTTTTGGATTATGTGGTCTGCAGGTTGTAGTGTAGAGTACGGTTACTGAGAATTTGCGAGTTCCTACGTTTTCAAACCTTTCTCTTATGCTTAGTTCTGACTTTTGTTTGAGGACAAACAAAGATCTAAGTCTGGGGGAATTGATGTGTTGCATTTTTGGCGCATTCTAACAGTTGTTTTCGAGTCTTTATCGAGTCTTTTAGTTTTTTTGTTGAGTCATAACAGGTCTAAAGAAGGCTAAGGATGAAGATTGGAGCTTATGGAAGAAACTTGGCGGGAAATTAAAGAAAAGTCGGATTTCACGCGCTGAGCACCCGCTCACCTCCTGAGCACCCGCTCATGACGAATTGCTGGAGCCAAATATGGAATATCGTAACTTTCCTATTTTTTAGGAAAGTAAGCCCTAATCTTCCCTGACCGCCTCCAGACCTGTTCTAGGACGTTCCTTTCATTTTTTCCCCTGTAACTTTTGCTTAGAAGAGAGACTATGCTTTAGAGAGATTTTTGTGAGAGTTTTACTTGTAAGATTTGGAGGAGAGGAATCTCGAGAACATTGAGAAGAATTCTAAACTCTTCCTTTGTTTTTACAGATTTATTTTCATGAGTATTTCAGAATCTATTGCTGCGTTTTCTCTTGTCATGGCCGAGTAGTTATTTTAGTTAGATTAAAGGTTTTTCAAGGGGATTCAATGATTCAATGAACTGAATATAGATATGATATATTATTTGATGTCTTCACCTATAGTTGGTCTTTGATTTTAGGTTAAATCTATTCACCAAAAGTGTTATAGGTTGCTAGAAAAGACATAGGTGGGCGATTTGTCTTTAGCCAACGACTGTTGATGTTAAGGCAAGTCGTGAACATATTGAACCGGTTCGTTAATGCTTGTCTACAATTTTAGGTTCAAACGACAATTTAGGATGCTAGGTTGCTAGATAAAGTTATTGACGCCACGACAGTGGGTCAGTCTTATTTTTATATTTGAGTTCTAGATTGATGCTAAATTAATTCCTGAATAATTGGTTGGTTCTTGATGTTTTGATCCCCGCGAAATTTCCCTTGACCTAGCGTTTTTATTTATTGTTTTTAACCGATTTTATTTGTTTCCTTGCTGTTTACGAAACACATCCTCTTTTAATTGCTTAGCTAATATTTTGTTCATAAAATTAGAGTGTATTGCTGGTCCTCTGGATCGAATCTTCATTACTAGTGCATGTTTAATTTGCGTTTTAAATAAACCTTTTACCGCACGCTTTAACCCTACATCCATTTGGCGCTGTTGCCGGGGACCAACTCGATACCTCTAATTTTTGGACTGAATTTTAGTCTAAGTTACTGACTTATTCTATTTCTTTTTCTACGTGTGTTTCAGGTGTATGACCGCAAGAACTACAAGAAGTAACAGTTCTGGACGTCAACTCACCTTAAGCAACGAAGAGCTACGAAATTTAGAATGAGCAAACTGAAGACAAAGGCCTAATACCATCACTATGGGCGACCAAGGCAATGAGAATCTGGCTGATGAACTCGAAAGGCTGCAACAACAAATGGCACAGATGCAACAGTAGCAACGAAGGCAAGAACAGCAGCGCGAACAACAACGTGCAATCGGAGACATGGATAATCCGCACGCTTTCTACCGGAACAGAGCCGCTATTGTTCTCCCAACTGTTGAGAGGCAAGACTTCGAGATCAAGCCTCAGATGATATCGTTTGTGAAACAACATCTATTCCATGGACTTCCAGCAGAAATTCCAATGGACCATATCGAGAACTTCGAAGAAATATGTTCCACCACCATGTCTAATGGAGTGAGTCCAGATTTTTTGAAGTGCAAGCTGTTTCCATTCTCTCTTGCGGACAAAGCATCACGTTGGCTGAAGTCCCTACCATCTGGTTCTATCACGAACTGGAATTAGTGCAGATCAGCTTTTCTGGATCATTTCTACACGAAGACGAAGACTGCTGCACTAAAGAATAAAATCTCGTCATTTCAGCAACATTCCGGAGAGCCTTTCTGTGAGGCATGGGAGCGATTCAAGGAGTATAGACGTGAGTGTCCTCACCACGGATTCACGGATGAGAATTTGCTGGGAATTTTTTATGATGGTGTGGACTGGGACTATCGAAACGTGCTGAACGCTGCAAGTAATGGCGACTTCATGACCAAGACCAGAGAAGGAGTTCATGACCAAGACCAGAGACCAGAGAACGCTTCAAGGAGAACGCTGCAAGTAACGGCGAAACTGTCGTGAACATATCGAATCAGTTCGTTAATGCTTGTCTACAATTTTAGGTTCAAACGACAATTTAGGATGCTAGGTTGCTAGATAAAGTTATTTGTGCCACGACAGTGGGTCAGTCTTATTTTTATGTTTGAGTTCTAGATTGGTGCTAAATTAATTCCTGAATAATTGTTCGGTTCTTGATCTTTTGATCCCCGCGAAATTTCCCTTGACCCTAGCGTTTTTATTATTGATTTTATACCGATTTTATTTGTTTCCTTGCTGTTTACGAAACACACCCTCTTTTAATTGCTTTTTATACGATTTTATTTGTTTCCTTGCTGTTTACGAAACACACCCTCTTTTAATTGCTTAGCTAATATTTTGTCTCATAAAATTAGAGTGTATTGCTGGTCCTCTGAATCGAATCTTCATTATTACTGCGTGTTTAATTTGCGTTTTAAATAAACCTTTTACCGCACGCTTTAACCCTACATCACGTATCACATGTCTCTTTCTCAAATTAGCTTACGGATGCGTTGACAAAACCTCCTCTCGTCCGCGACTACAACTTTTTAATGATAAGATTGGTCTCTCTACGGGTCGATTATATTGAGGGGACATATAGGAGATAATAAGTTTCAATATGAATAGTTACTAAAATATATGAGAAAACATATCTTTAACATCTCCCATAAAGTATTCGTTTTTGAGTATGTAATAGCATCCAGATGCTACTAATTAAAAATGACCAAAAAGACATATTTTTTTTTTTTTTGCTAATAATCATTAAATGATTTAAATTAATTACACAATTGAATAATTACCAAATTATTGTTTTCATAAATAATTTTATTTTTATTAAATAGTTTTATTTTTATCAAATAATTTTTAATTAATAAAAAAAATTTGGCAGAAAAAAGTGTTTGTTTTTTTGGTGAAAAATGTGTGTTCTGTGTGAAATATTGATTTGGCGAGAAAATATGTTTATATATGTGATACGGAAAAATGTGTTTTCCCGTTTTTCGCGGGTAGATGTTTCCGCTTATCAATTCATAATCGAAAGATTCGAAACCTAAACTTTAAACTAAACGGTTTAGCCTATAGTCTAAAGTATACTTCAAATATTATTATTCAATTTAGTTACATAAAAACCCCGGACGCTAACGCAGTTAAATCATATCACTGTTTTAGTTATAAAAAAATTAACGTCATTTTTGAGTATGAAATTTTGTTTCTGTTCTCAACAAATCGCTATAGAGAATTAAATTCTTAGAATTTTTATTTTAGCTTCTCTTCTTTTCTCCTAAGTCGCCGAAGAGAGACGAAGATTTCAATTATGCGTTTTTGAGTTTCAGACTCAACGACGTCGTATCGAGGGTGTTGATTCGCCGGCGGTGGAATTTTCCCCTGAACCCTAAAAAATGCTCAATCATCTCCTCTATCGCTCCTACACTCCTTCTCTTCTCTTCTTCAGAACCTTCTCCTCTACGCTTTTTGTCAAAGGTCTGTTTTTTATTATCTGCGATTTGGTCTCTCGACTTATCTGATTCTTAATCCAACTTTCACGAATCTAAATTTCCCATTTCTTGGTTTCTAATTCATTGAATTGGGAATTAGATAAAAAGGGTTTTTGAAAGGCTGTGACTTTGACAATGCTAGTTTGATTTCTCACTGTCTATGGTCCTTCTGTTTGATGTTTGGATCGATTTTGTGTATTCTTATTTGATATTGTTTTCTGTTGTATCTGTATGATGTGGTTTTACCAATTCTTAAGGACTTGTTTTGATAAAAATCTGATATTAGAAGAAGTGTATGTGTGAATTTGTTCCTTAAGTGCTACAAATTGTCTTATCAGTTAAGGTAAGCTTAAAGTTTCAAACTTTAGATGTAAAGGCAATGTAAAGTTTCAATCTCCTAAACTTGTTTCTAAGGGTTTGAATTGTCACTGTTTATGGTACTTTTGTTTGATGTCTGGTTCGATTTGTGTATTCTTATTTGATATTGGTTTCTGTTGTGTCTGTACGATGTGGTTTTACCAATTCTTAGCGATAAGTTTTGATAGAATCTGATCTTAGAAGAGATGTTACTGACAAGGGTATGTGTGTATTGTGCGGCTTAAGTGCCACAAATTGTCTTATCAATAAGGTTTAGCTTAAAGTTTCAAACTTTAGATGATCTGAGTCACAGTGATCCCTTGTGTTATTGTCACTAAATTGAAGTCTCTGTTGCAGGTATATCTTTTTCAAGCACAGAAGAAACATTAACAAAAGCATTTTCTCAATATGGTCAAGTTCTCAGAGGTTAATCTCTAAATCTCAACAGCAATTAGTTTAGTTCCACAATATCACTTATATATCCTCTTTGTATTTATCAGAGTTAATTACCATTCTTTGATTGATTCAGTTAGTTACTTAGTTAGAGTTTACACTAGGATATAAGGTTGTAAGTGAACTGACATTCATCATAATGAAGAAATGTTTCCTATATAACAAGCTTGTTCTGATAGTCTTCTTCATCATTACGGTTGCTTCAGTGGATGTGATAATGGACAAAGTTAGATGTAGACCAAAAGGGTTTGCTTATGTTGCATTTTCTTCTAATGAAGAAGCCGGGAAAGCTTTATTAGAACTCAACGGCCAGGTATTGTTTACTCCCTTCTCCATTTTAGAATTCAATGCTTTTTATTCCCTATCTCTTATCTCTCTGATTACTCTCAGAAGCGCCTCGTTCGTTAATCCATTTTCATCTAAACCCTTTTCACAATAATGTTCTTTCAAACTTATCGCGTTAGGCAAAAACAGATTTGATAAATACTTGAAATCATCTGAACACACTGAATCATCAACTCTTTGAATTGGTTCTGTTGCATAATCTTGATGAATTCTTATTATATGGATCACAGTTGGTAGATGGACGGGTGGTGATCATTGACACAACAAACGCCAGAAAACACAATCGACCAGACAGCAAGCCGAAATATACAAACGGTGACAGTTGATACTTCTCGGTGTCTTCCGCAGTTTGTTAGATTAAATTTTGAGACAGGAGAAACTTCAAACCAGTTGAAGCTGTTTGAAATGAGGAGTTAGTTTTATCGTACTCACTGATTTTGTAATGCCATGAAAAAAAAAAGAGTTGGGGATCTTGTGGTGGATGCATTATCCTAAATTTGTTGATTTGTATTCGAGGTGAGTCAACCTAATTACATAACTAAAGCACCAATGGCTGTGTTAGCGCGATTCTAATTTTAGATATACATCCATGGAACACACATAGCTTGTCTCTTAACATTTGATAAAATTGGGATGATGACACTCAAAATTTTGTAAACATTTGTATTGATCAATCTCTACCTTTTTCTTGTTGATTTCATATAGCAAAAGTTTGCTATTGTTTCTAGTAGGGGTGGACAAAAAATCCGGATCCGAAATCCGAACCTGAACTAAAAATCTGAACTGAATCCGACCCGTAGTTTTAAAATACCCGAACGGGTTTTAGACTTCTAAACCCGAACACCCGACCCGAACCGATAACCGGATGGATAACCGAAATATCCAAAATGTAATTATATATATACAAATATTAATTATAATTAGTTTTGATGTAACCCAATTATCTAAAATTACAATTATAAACCTAAATATATCAATTATTTTAAGATTAAAATAATCAAAATATATAAAATAACTAAAATCCGAAAAATCTTATTTATATTTGTGAAAATTTAACCAAATTTTATTTAAATTTAAATTTTTTTTATTTTTCTTCAATATTTTGGATATCCGAACTTGATCCAAACCCGAATGGATCCAAATCGAACCCAATCCGAAACTATGAAATACCGAATGGATCCTATATCCCTAAATCTGAACACTCGAAAACCCGAAATACCTGATCCGAACCCGAACGGGTACTCGAATGCCCACCCTAGTTTCTACTACATCTGATCCAAATATGTATCAATAAGACAGTCTGATACTGTACCAATCTACCGTACGACCTTGAACCCGGTTTAGCTACTTTAAGTGGGGTTCAGATTTGAGACTACGATCAATAAAGTTAAATAAGGTTTTTTTTTGCAGTTTGTAAATCATAAAGAAACCAAACTGAAGTTAAAAAAGAAAAAAAGAAAAAAAAAACTGGGTCTAAAGAAATGATAACTTTCTCATCTTCTGTTTCGAAACTTTATTAATAAATAACACACTACATTTACATTGTCAACACAACTTATTGTAAGAAAATTTAATTCTTTAAACCTATACATGAGTTACATTTAGATAGAAAATTTAAAATCGATATGTTACTTTTCGATTTATCAAATATAGTCTTGTTTACTGATCCTATAAATTCTATGTTTTTTCCTATATCCAAAACCATTCCAAGATTAAGTCAAAACAAAAAAAAAAAAGAAAAAAAAGGGATTAACAAGAACGATGGGAAACAAAGCTATTGTCTCAATCTTGTTAATGGTTTCTCTTTGTGCTGCCATTTTTGTCGCTCAAGGAGTAGCTCAAATGCAAACGCAGCCAATGTTTCCAGGACTTTTCCCAATTGGCTCACCTGTTGATTTGGTAAAGTGTTGGTCGTGTCTCTTCAGCGTTGAAGGATGTGTGCTCGAAATCTCGAAATCGATTTTCTCTGGAAAATTTGAATATGTTGAAGCCGCATGTTGTAAGGTGTTTTCGGCCTTAGATGCCAACTGTTGGCCCCATATGTTTCCATTGAATCCATTCTTCCCTCCTCTCCTCAAGGATAATTGCGCGCGCATTGTCCCAAACTCTCCTACTCACAACTAAAAGCAAGAATGATTATTGATCAACTTTAGACTAGTTGTTAGCTTCGAAGTCCAAGTTTTAATGTTAAGTTTTGGTCGAAAAATGTGAACTCATATATTTGGAGAGATCTTTTTCGCAATGAAGTAAAATTTTAGCAATGTTTATTCAAAACTTTCCTTATTCACAACTTCTTAATAATGTGTCTGATTGGTTGTGGTTATGCCCAGTTCAATTTAAGTGGAAGTGAGATACTCTAGACAGAGCAGAGGTTTCAGATTGTGTTTAACCATGATCAAATCGAAGTCGGTTATGGGTCATGTTAAGAGGTTGTTAGTCGGTTAAAAGGCTGTTAATCGATCTTATCCGTTCTTCTTCTTCCTCTTACTCCCTCTGTTTCATTTTAATTGTAGTTTTAGGTTTTTGTTTTTGTTTCATATTATTTGTTGTTTTATGTTTTCAATATAGATGTTTGATAAAATTTCCAATTGTGTCCTTATTGTTTTAATATTTTGACCAATGAAATAAAACTAAATAAACATTAATTAAGGGTAAAACATAAAAATTAATTATTTTCTTAATTTGTGTGTAAAAACCTTAAAGTACACTTTAAATGAAACAGAATGAGTATATTTTGTTTTGTTCTTGAGACTTGAGGACTTGAGCTAGAGAGGGAGTTGTAATGGTGATTGTTTGGAAAATTTTAACTTATTCGGATCGAGACAGTTCTATGGATCGAGAAGCGAAATTATTATTTGTTAATCAATAATCTTTGAATTACAATGAATTGAATATGAAAATTGTCTGTGTAAGATGCATGTGAGGATTTTCAGAGACTTGAGCGTTGATTGTCGAATCGTCAGTCTGTGAAAAGATGTGATCTCTTTGATCTAGTTTCTAGGTTTTTTTTCTGTTTAAAGTTTCCCGATAAAACCCTAATCACTTTCAGATTATAACTGACATTTATTAAATTTTAATTTAAAAAGGATTATAACTGACGTGAAAATACCAATATATACGATAGTCGTTTAATGATTTTATTTTGCCCAATGGTGTTGTATTACCGCAACATTGGTCTAGTGGATTACTGACTCAAGTTAGCTCAATAGGTAGGAATTTTTTCTTCTCTATATCCGGAATAAACTTATGTGATTTTGCATTGTGTATTTGTGTGTAGATTTTTTATACACAATATTTTATACACAATTTTACAATTTTGTGCTAGGACTAGGACCATGCCAACCAATAAAAAATGTATTTAGATCGCAAAATAATTGAAAACACACAAACATACAAAATTTGGTCTGATTTTTACTGTGATTTATAAATTAATAGTTGTTGTGAATAGAAGAGATAGGAGAATATTGTGTGTCTTATTCCATGAATAATGAAGGATATATATAGGTGTACAAAGACTTGATGAATAAGTATAACTTGGAAAACAAGTAAGTCTATAACATTCTAATGGGCCGATAATGGGCATCCACATAATATGAACTTGTTCAGAACATTCCCCTTTGGATGACCATTATTATAAGTTGATATCCAATGCGTTTAAGATGCTGCCTCGTTCAAAATATTCACTTGAACGAATCTTCTTTCCACGTACATCCTTAGTCTTCTACAGTTCATGAGTCTCGTAGATGACTCATCTTTATCATTATTTTTTCGCTACAAGCGATCTCATTTATGTATGATAAATACTTTAAAAGAGTGATAGACCTACGTCATTGGGATTACAACATTACCCCTTATGGGTCTTATCATTTGTGTGTTATTTGTTGTGATCTCGTTAAAAATTTTTTTATGCAAAAACCCAATGGGATAAAAATCATGAGAAAGGAAAAGAGTACAACTACACATATTCATATATCTTCTCTTGGAATCATCATCTTCAGGAGATGCATTCCAATCATATACATAATCATTTTATGAATTGCTATACGTAGAGCATTTGACACAAACTCTTCTTATTGCAAAATAATCTCTCTGGTTATTGGACTTTTGATCCATAGCATCCTTTCATATAGAAGATTATGTCTCGTCTATTTGGACTTCAACCGAAATTTCCTTTTACATATGATCTTCCCAACATTCATCTTTTTCTTGTCAGATTTACTATTTTTCATTTTTTTCTTTTCATATGGAAGCACATCTTTCAACCATGATTGAAAGAAATCAATAAATTGCTAAAGTAGCACTTTAAGTATGGTACTCCTGACCAAACATATTTCAACATCTCGTATGTAAAATCTTTCAAGGAAAATTGAGATAAAATTTCTTTCCCCTAGATGTTCAATATAAGATACCTGAAGATAATTATATTTTTTATCTGATATTATTTTCATCATAATACTTACATGAACTCTACAAGATGATATTCAAATTACTGATCCATTTGATCTGTGCAAATCCTTTTACATTGGGTAGTTAAAGCTTTCACTGAGTTGCCTTTTACATCTTAAATATTTCTTATTGCTTTTACCAATTTAAATATTTATGAGCTGCTTCTAGCAGTTTAAATCATGAGACTTAATTCTTTCTCTGATTGCCAGATTATTTAGAAAACTTAAATTAGTTGCATCCATCAAATGAGAGTTTCATGTCTTTCTAAGAACCTTATGTATCTCTCACAATTTCATAATTTTAATTTCTTTTGTCCCACATGTTTTACACATTCAGGTGTACGGACTACTGGTCCAAATATTTTATCTTTAATGATTCACCAAATCATTTTCACTTTGTACACAGTTTTCAATAAACTTCTACCGCGGTTCATGATCCTCGATTTTATCTTTACATCAACTACTATATTGCATGCACACATATTACGACGTCGATTTGTTTCATGGTTCTATTTCAGACATGACTCAACTAGTTGAAATCTCTTATCATTATCATGTACTAGGTATCTAGATTTCTTTCTTTCTCATGTCTAATGTCTCTTCAAGAGATCATAACTACCTCGATCTTGCCATTTTTAATATATGCTCCTTATATTTTTCTGAGGATTTTTATCTTTGGAACCAATAAGTCTATCAGACTTATATGCAGTTGATATTGTTTTTATAATCAGAGCAGAACTAGTATATGTGACTTTATCACAAGATTTCGGTCAGTAAGAGTCTGACAATCAATACGTTAAACTTTGTAAATGAATTATTTTTGTAGTTCACAATCTTTAATACAATGAGGATCAATCATTGATAATTCCTTTCAATCTATTTCTTTTCCACATGTATATTTTCTCCCCCTTATGTTGGAAATATAACAATCTCCACTTCATGGGAGTTATATATCCAACATACTTTTCTAACCTATTTTGAGGTCCCATCTTACATTGTTGTGGTGGAGCAACTCAACATATATAGCACATTCAAAAACTTTAAAATGGAAAATATCTGGTTCCTGACCAAAACCAATTGTGATGCGGAGATCTCATAATAATTCATTGCTCTGATGCAAATATATAAAAGAAAACATAATTAAAAGAAAGAAAAAGAAGGATGAAAAACAACACATATATTTTTTCCCATTTAACTAATTAATCAAATAAGCATATTAGTTTATTAGATCGGTTCGGTTTTACCAAACCATTCAGGTTAAAAAAGATATACAACCAAATGGTTAAAATGTACACTTTGGTTCAGGTCGAGTGCGGTCGGTTCGGTTAATATGTCCACCCCTATTTTAAGACATTCAACCCACGTTATGTCTCTTTTGTGACCTCTAATTTTTGTTGTTTATTGGGCTTGTATATTTTTTTGAAGTATGTTAACTCTCTTTCCTAACTTAAATCCAACTTTTTCCAACAATATTTAGTTATGTTGAAGTAAAAATGTAATGATTGAGTCCTCTCAAGGTTTGGACATGTCCAATTATACCAGCACAAAAGATTCAAGAAA
Source organism: Cardamine resedifolia (assembly GCA_014578085.1). Lineage (NCBI taxonomy): Eukaryota > Viridiplantae > Streptophyta > Magnoliopsida > Brassicales > Brassicaceae > Cardamine > Cardamine resedifolia. The sequence continues at coordinate 11,931 of VBRH01002091.1, forward strand.
TAGAATAGACTATGGTTAGTGGTCGCATAAGCCCCATGGTCTGAAAGGACACAACACCCGACCTCCAATGCTGAATGTTGACTCTGATGCCACTGTGGTGATCGGAATGCTCATCAAATCACATGCTAAAGAAGCTAAGTCACCATAGCGTTGGCCCTCGTTCTTCCAATAGTCCAACACATCTATGTCTTTAAAAGACCTCAAATCCAGTCTTGGTTCATCATCTCACGGTCTACTTTGGGATCATACTTTGTTTCTTCCCTATTCCATAGAGCTAGGGGTCTATTTGAGCAACACTCTAAATGGCGTTTCATAGCCAATGTTCCTTGACTAGTTTCTGTTATGATCTTCTTATTACAATGCATGTAACAACTCCTTCTTTTACCATCTTGCTTTACTCCTAATGGCATAATTCCAAACATAAGACTTTTGGCGTTTGTTAGGATTAAGTACCGTTTGAGTCGCTTGAGTTGCACTTTGTATATTTGTTTCACCTTCCTCGTTTGTTACTTCTATGTTCTCATGCCCAGCACTAAGTCTTGCAAGTAAGTCAAGTGATTGATCATCCATTCTGGAAAACAATAAAATTTAATCATAATAGGTTCATTCTCAAATCGTGATCACATCATTCATGGGAGATTAAAAAAATCTGATTAGTGAAAATTTGCTTTACCTGACCGAGAAGAAGCTTAGCGAGAAACAATATGTGCCACAATGTCTTTGTTGGTAAACCAGACAACAAAACAATACTTAAGAGTCTTACTGTAACACCCGTGTTTCGGGCAGTAGAGTCTCGGCACGGGCAGTGTATCGGTCAGTTGTAGT
>VBRH01002093.1:0-12931 GCA_014578085.1 Cardamine resedifolia
GTATCTTGCGTGATTTTGACAAGGTACATGACCTCTTTGTATTCTCTTGAGCATAGTAAGAATTAGACTAGTTAATGGCATTGAGGGCATGGAGTCAATTCTTGTTTCAACCTGCATGTACCTCTTTTTCTTCTTACATAATATTACTGTCGCTTGTCCTTCTTTTAGTAAAATCTATATTGTTACTCCAGACGTGAGCTTTCTTAGTCAATATCTAATATACACCAAATCTTTTTTTTACTAGCTGCCAGAGCAAAGGAGGCTTGATTTTCTCAGAGCTCTTGCTGAGATTTCGCTACACGCAACAGCTGAGGTAGCAGCTGATATGCTTCCCTCAACAATTGAGCTCTTAAAGGCACGTACCTCAGTACCTCTTAAGCTTGATTTATGATACTTATATCAATGAAATTCATTTTCATTTTCTTTTATCAGTTTCTCTTAGAGTAACATGCCGGAAGAGAAGATTAAGGACAATGTTGAGAAAAAAAATGAATTACTCATATGTTGAGTGCCTACAATACGTGCTCCATCACTTGTACGACAAGGTGCCTACAAAACAGCCTGACAACGAAGACTTCTTGTGGAGGTATTGTGACACAACAAAATTGCTTTTTGGTATTTTGTTTTTGTTTCAGTATCATGTACTAATAATAATAAATGTTGTTGCAGATTAAAATGTGTTAAGCATATAACTTGGGCAAGAATGAAGGAACTAGACAAAACCTTTCGTGAGCATGGCAATGCCGTTTGTGTAAAGGATGGCAATATGAATCCATACTTGATGCAAAAGAAGATTCTTGCTAAAAGGAGGAGGGAGAATGCAAAAACTGAAATCAGGACCTGCTATAACATATTGGCAATGACAAAGGTGAGTCATCTCTTTTTCATCTTTTAGTCCCTTTTTATCTAGATAACATATAATTTTATTATAGATTAAGCTAGTTAGGCACATGGTTTACAGGGGAAAAAACATTGTACTGTCAAACTTTCTTGGAAAGAAGTCAGGAAGCCATCAACCACAGTATCATATAGATACAAGCCATATATACTGTCAACATGATGAGTTTTCTGTCTGTCTTCTCAGGGTTCATTTATCTGTTTATTTTTTGTTTTTTCTTTCTAGCGATGGATCCCTGTATATGTACCTCCTCACAGGGATCATCTTGATACTGTTTTCCAACCAATGACGAGGTTCAAACTTTTTTGGATTTACCGAGTTTACAATTACAAAGAGAAAGATCATTTTTATTAAATGACTTTGGTGGCGTAGCTATGCTCAGTTGGCAAATTGAAGACTCGATAAATTTTTATTTTGCAAAGATCTAACCATTCCCTAACCTTTTTAACCTTCCTAATTCTTTATATTAACATTTTATAGGATATTTCAAGTTTAATAAATAAGGGAGCATCAAACAAGGTTAAACCTTATTTATTAAACTTGAAAAATCATATAAAATGTTAATATAAAGAATTAGGAAGGTTAAAAAGGTTAGGGAATGGTTAGATCTTTGCAAAATAAAAATTTACCGAGTCTTCAATTTGCCAACTGAGCATAGCTACGCCACCAAAGTCATTTAATAAAAATGATCCTTCTCTTTGTAATTGTAAACTCGGTAAATCCAAAAGAGTTTGAACCTCGTCACTGGTTGGAAAACAGTATCCTCTACCCTTTAATTCATCCATATGATCTTTTGAAAGGGAGTTAAGATGATCCCTGTGAGGCAGTACATATACAGGGATCCATCGCTGGAAAGAAAAACCAAAAATAAAATAGAGAAATGAACTTTGAGAGGACAGACAGAAAACTCATCATGTTGACAGTATATATGGCTTGTACCTATATGATACTGTGGTTGATGGCTTCCTGACTTCTTTCCAAGAAAGTTTGATAATACAAGGTTTTTTCCTCTGTAAACCTTGTGCCTAACTAGCTTAATCTATAATAAAATTATATGTTACCTAGATAAAAAGATGAAAAAGAGATGACTCACCTTTGTCATTGCCAATATGTTATAGCATGTCATGACTTCAGTTTTTGCATTCTCCTTCATCCTTTCAGCAAGTAACTTCTTTTGCATCAAGTATGGATTCAAATTGTCATCCTTTACACAAACGGCGTTGTCATGCTCACGAAAGGTTTTGTCTAGTTCCTTCATTCTTGCCCAAGTTATATGCTTAACACATTTTAATCTGCAACAACATTTATTATTATTAGTGCAGAATATTGAAACAAAAACAAAATACCAAAAATCTGCAACAACATTTATTATTATTAGTGCAGAATATTGAAACAAAAACAAAATACCAAAAAACAATTTTGTTGTGTCACAATACCTCCACAAGAAGTCTTCGTTGTCAGACTGTTTTGTAGGCACCTTGTCGTACAAGTGATGAAGCACGTATTGTAGGCACTCAACATATGAGTAATTCATTTTTTTCTCAACATTGTCCTTAATCTTCTCTTCCGGCTTGTTACTCTAAGAGAAAATGATAAAAGAAAATGAAAATGTATTTCATCGATATAAATATCATAAATCAAGCTTAAGAGGTATTTTCGTGAAATTGGTGGTGAGGTTGTCGCTGTTTGTAAACTGAGTAATGGTCTCGAAGTGGGTGATGAAGGATATCTATATGTGTCCGTAAGAACTCAGTATCTACCTGTGGCTGCATCTGAGGATAAACAAGAGCAAGTTCGGGTTTCAAAGGAACCGATGCATCTGCTTACCAATTTCATCATCGCAGAGATGGATGTGAAAGAAATTGACAAAGAGGAGGAAGAAAAAGATAAGGAAGAGGATAAAGAAGAGATGATGCGAAAAAGGATGATGGACCGGCAGAAAAAGAATAGGAGGATGATGACGACTATATAGACTATGTTCCTGTAGCAAAAAGACCTCGTCCTGCCTCTCGTCCTAGGTTCATCCCCCATCACCTCTAATCTTTTAGTTGATATTATCGTAATAATTATATAATCTTTTATGCTTGTTTGTTTTACTGTATAGTATCATCTTTCATTGCGTCTGCTTTAATTAACTCTATGAAGCACAATGTGCTGTTGTTAGAAACTAATATTCTCGTTCTCTCAGATATGTTGCATTAAACATGCTGACGAAAGCAATAGCTTTTGATGATCGAGCAGTGCAAAGGCACAAAGTTACAATCTTGGAATGTGTTAAGGTATTATTTTTAAGTAGTACTACCTAGAAAATATTTGTATACAATGTTAACTGTAAATAATAGTTGTCCCAGAGAAAGAATACATGTTAATTTGGCTTCTGCTTCCATCAACAATTTAGGACTCAGATGCTTCTATCCGGAAAAGAGCTCTTGAGCTTGTCTCTCCTTTGGTGAATGATCATAATGTCAAACAAGTGACAAAGGAGCACTGATTATTTGGAAATCAGTGATAAAGATTTCAAGGAGGATCTTAGTGCAAAAATTTGTTCTATTGTTGAAAAGTAAGTATTCAAATTGAGAAAGTGAAGGACCCTTTTCATGCTCAAAAGAGAGAGAGGAGGGGGATTAGAATTGGGTTGAAGGGTTGGGGATGGGAGAGTTACTGTGAGTGTCTAGTTAACTGAGATTTTGTGTTGATTTTTAACAATTTTGATAATGTAGGTTTTCTCCAGAGAAAATCTGGAACATTGATCAGATGCTCAAGGTTCTGTCAGAGGTATGGATTCGAACGCGAGGCATTTTATGCTATGTTTGAACTTGTTACGAGTTTATGGCACTCTTTGAAACTTTTCTCTGAATGTTTATATCTGCTTAAGCTCTTTTTAAATGCATTCTTTTTGTATCAGTCGTAACCCTACTGTCCTCTATTCCATGTTTGTAGGCTGGAAAGTTTGTGAAAGATGATGTGTGGCAAGCACTTATTGTTGTCATAAGCAATGCATCAGAGCTTCATGGATATACAGTCAGGGCATTATACAAAGCAGTCTTGACATATTCCAAACAGGTAGGTCTTACTTTTCTAATGTTTGATTGATTTCAGACTTGAGTCAGTGTAATCCTTGCTGATGTGGTTTTTCTGAGATTTCAACCAGGAGACCCTTGTTCGAGTGGCGATGTGGTGCATTGGGGAATATGGTGATCTGTTGGTTAACAATGTGGGGATGCTTGGTATTGAAGATCCAATAACGGTGAGCATTACTGTACCAATCTTAACTCATTCTTTGCTCCATATTTAATATGCAGATCCTCTTGTTTCTTTGGATTTCTTGTTTACTTTAAAAAAACATGCAATGAGTAGTTGACTGCCTTGAGCAGATAACGGAATGTGATGCAGTGGACATTATCGAGGATGCCATTACTCGCCGTAACTCAGATATGACTACAAAAGCGATGGCATTGGTTGCTCTGCTGAAGCTGTCATCCCGCTTTCCTTGTATCTCAGAGTATGTTTGATTTTTTTCAATCTCAGTGTGTGGTTTTATCTGTACTGAGTATATGAATAATGAATCTTGGCTGTCTACCAGAAACTGTAGTGTGCTACCTTCTGAGAAATGATTAGGAATACATTATACCTGTACATCCATGCCCTCAGCTCCCTTTTGGTTTTTCTAAAATTCAATGGCAGGTGGATTAAAGATATATTTGTGAAGCAGAAAGGGAGCCTTCTCCTTGAAATGCAGCAGAGTGCTATTGAGTTCAATTCGATTGTTGACAGGCATAAAAATATCAGGTGGTTTATAATATCCCTTATTTGTCTCTTCCTCATCCACCTTCTAGTGTGATTTTTCATTTTCTCTCCCCCTCAAAGCTCATGAAAGCTAGGTCTCTGTGTCTGTGGATATAGGTCTTCTCTGGTTGAGAAAACGCCGGTACTAGATGAGGCTACCTTCAATGTGAGGAGGGCTGGCTCTTTGTCTGTGGACAACCAAATCATGCCTGATTTTGAGCAGGTACAGTGTATTTTTATTTACTTGCTTGACGGTATTTTTGTATGTACATGATCTCTTTGTATTCTCTTGGGCATAATAAGAATAGAATAGTTATGGCTTTGAGGATCGGCTCTTGCCTATCTTCTTTCTTCATTTGGTAAAATCTATAATATTTACTCAAGACGTGAGCTTTCTTGGTCATCATGCAAAAGCGCTATCCTTTATCGGGGACAAGAGTGTTAACCTCTCTTGGAAAGAAGCCACGAAGTCGTTACCCTCTACAACAACTTTGTCAGTATTGTCGGTTTTGCAGGTTTCTTATCTTGTTTTCCTTATGTGGAAAAAAACTTGCTTATGTTTTGTATTTTTTTCCACAGAGGAAAACGGCCTGCAAATGGAGCCGGTATTAATGTGGGTTATAAGAAGGGGCGTGTGCAGAGTCATCAGTTTGTGAACAACGCATTTTGAAGGCGTCTCGTACGGTGGCCGTGGAAGAGGGCTACTGGTGATTTTCTTTCCAAAGGATTCTCTATGACACTACTGTTATAACAGAGTATTTATGTCTTTTTTGCCCGTACAAGTTTTTGTTGGCATTTTGGCTCCTTAACATTCGACAGACAAATTAATCTCGATGGAATCTGTTTGAGTTGTCACTTTTCAATTTTCATGACTGATGACTCTGCACACGCCCCTTCTTATAACCCACATTAATACCTGCCTAGGCCAGGCTATATTGTTTAATGGGCCCATTTACATCTAAACCAAAGATTAGCTAAGTTCCGGAGGCAGTGGAGATCATATTGACCATATTGTCTTGCTGTTTGATTCGCGGAAGCTTGAAGATCTGTTGCAGTCAATGGAACAGAGGATTTGAAGTGATGCGGATGAATTCTGGCATTCCTCTCTGTCCAGATGGAGTAAATCGAGCATTGCTATGCCAGTAGGGAAAGTTTCTTAAGAGATTTTCGATCCTCGCAGCTGCTGGTGAAGCGTTCCAGTCACGCAGGGGTTGAAGATGACATCGAGTGGCTGTAATCGACCAGCTGAAGGGGCACATGAAGAGGAGATGGTCCCGACTTTCAGGCTGAAGGTTGAAGTTCAAGGCAGCAACTATGTCGTGCTACGACTTGTGGAGTTTGTGGGTTATGCTCGTCGGTGGCATCGGTGATTTCGAGGAAATAGGCGAGGATCGCTTATTGTGGTCTCTTCGGTGCTTCTCTTGTCGTATCCTGGATTCTACGCGAGACCGGTGCTCTGCTTCTCGATAAATTCCCATGTACGATTCTCTGATCCATTAGCTTCATCTCCTTGATTACAATTAGAAGAAGAATTATGCTTTTTTCGATGTTCATTTCAGTGTTTCAGCTTGAAAAGGATTTGATAATTTTGGAATTGAAAAACCACCAATTTAGGAATTTGGGTTTTCAATTGAATTGCATCTCCAGTCGTTGATGCGATATATTTGGGTGATGGGCTGTGCTTGAATGTTCTCCCTTTCTGCTTAAGCTTCTTTGATTTAGAGGTTTGAATACTGAGACATGAGCCATAGCGTTTTAAATATGAATCTTAGTTATGCAAAGCTCTGTTATGTCGAAATTTCTATTAGGTCAGTGGAAATTTGGTTCCTTTGTGATTGATAATTGCATTAGAAGCTTAGAAACAATGATCGAATCTCATTCTGTGTTGATTTCGATGCGTTTGAGTTGTGTCTGCTTATACTTCATGCGATACCTGCTTGATCTAGAGTTTGAGCCTTTGAGTACTCGAAAAGGAATCATCATTGTCTATTGATACAAATCTCTGTTTTGGTTTTTGCTTTGACAAACAGGGATAAACACTTCCGATTCATTTACCAAAAAATGGTATCAGCAGCAAGATGAATCTCATTGTGTATACGTTATTGGAGTTTTTCTGGTATGGAATATCCATTGTTGGTTATTTTAGTTTATGAGTTTGAATCGGCAGATTGAAAATTTCTGTGATTATATTTTGTGCTTGGGCATAGCTGCAAAGAAGTTTATGAAATTCTTCCTTCCTGTTTCTATCTGCTAAAAGATTGAGACTTAAAAGTTGTGGATTTTTCATCTCTTTAAAGGGAAAATTATCACTTCATGCGGCTAATCTCAGTGCTTGTACATTCTTTCAAGAATTTTATCAAAATTTGGTGCTGGAGCCTTTCTGCTGGTTCAAGTGGTCTTGTTGTTAGATGCTACACGTAACTGGAATGATTCATGGGTTGAAAAGGATGAAAGGAAATGGTATGCCCTATGCATTTGTCCTGTGTTTGTGCGTTCATTCTGTTATAGGCTTTTTTTGTGGGAGTTTGATTAATGATAATATTCTGACTAATGGGGTTCTTTATGTAGGTACATGGCTCTGCTTGTCATATCAGTCGTCTGTTACATTGCCACATACGCCTTCTCAGGAATATTCATGTGGTTCATGATTGTGGACTAAATGTTTTCTTGCCTTTGTTTTTGCTATTATTGCTTTACATCCTGCTGTGAAGTCACAGCCTTTTACCGGCATCAGTTATATCGGTTTACTGTGCTTATGTCTGTAACACGGGGCTTTCTAGCGAACCACATGACTACGTGAGCAATGGACTTCATAACAAATCCAAGGCAGTGAATGCAAGTACTCTCATCCTCGGGATGCTCACTACGGTTCTCTCGGTTCTGGTTCTTCCTCCACCGTCTTCTCCCAGATCAGGTGCTTCTCCAAACTCTTCAATACGCCTAGGCATTAGGTCTTTCAGTTTTGTGAATAGTAAGTCTGAAGTAAACTCGGACTTTTGTTTCTATTTTCCTGCTGGACACGTTATTTGCAGGTGCGAAAGAGGCATTGTTAGAGGACCCCGAGGATGGGAAGAAGAAGAATGGGTGAAGGCCGAGGCACGGCCTGTGAGTTACTCATACTTCTTCCATATAATCATCAAATTCAGGACTAGAAAATGGGAAATGAAAATAAGTAAAACTAAATCATCCACCTACTAATAGTGATAAATTAACTGCAGTATTCAAAAAACATTACAAACCGCACAAAAAGCAAAAGCAAAATCCACCTGAAAGTATTAAATCACAAAATAGCTTAGTTAATATATCGTCTCAGCAACATTATGAAATAGAACTTGTGATTACGCACGGTGAACGGCCTAGCCTAAGCGAGGTCGCTTTTCAGAACTCTGGGCTTTTTCTCCACTCAAGAGAGTCCTAGAACGCATTTTACCACCCAAAAGCTTACCAGAGAGAGTCAAGTCACCTGAACGCTCATCGATGACTCTTCTAACTATTGCTTTGCGTTCAATATGCTCTCCAATCTCAAAAACCTGTCGAGGAGCATGAGGTGTTGCCAAACCCTTAAACATTATGTACAGATTTGCACGTTTAGCCTTGAGTCTCTCATTCAAGGGCACTGCATCATCAATACTAGTTTCTATCGCCATTTTCACAATTTTCATCTCAGACAGAACCTCCTCCTGCAGCAGCAACAACAGTTTTGGTGTTAATTATTACTACTATTATCAACAATGGCATGTCATCAATTGATATGCAAAACTTACATTTGAGATGCGCTTATCATGTGTACAAATTACAAGTTCCAAATATTGATCATTCCATTCCGCGTCTTGCCACTCTGAGTCTTTCAACTGCGAAAGCAAGAAACAATATCGCTGATTTTCTTAATCGATCATGAGCAAAACAAAACTTAATGATTTGTCTTAATTATAATCTTACAATGTAAAACCGTGTAGTATCTTTCAAAGTGTCATCTGACGGCCAACCTGGCAATGGACCTTTGAAGATAAGGTCTTCCTCCTCTTGGTAACCATGAAAGTGAGGTATGAAGGGCTCCTTGGTGGTCAAGGTGAAACATTATATATTAAACAGCAAATGAGGTGAGATTTATATTCGACTCGTATAAAATAAAATAAAATAAAATTGAACAATAATGCAACCTAAGTCACCTTCATCTTTAGTTCTAGCAATGGAGACCACCAAATCCAATCTGCCAAAACGTTTTTCATCAACTCGGACTTGAAAAGTTTTCTGTCCAGCAGCAGCAGCAGCCGTTGGATCGTGTGCTAACAAAGTCATGTAGTAAGAGGACACAGTTGGATAACATGTTGAATTTCATCAAGCATGAGAGCTCGAAACTTGTCCCCTAACAGATGAAAAAAAAAAAAAAAATTGAATGATGTACTATATAAGTATAACAAAGCATATATGTTGAGTTTAAATTACCTTCAACATGTTGTAACGATGAAGCCCCAGCTTAGCATAACGCTTGACCAAGACAGCAAAAGGATAACTATAAAGTTGACAATCGTAGGGCATTAAGCCAGTGATCCTTCCACACATATTTGATGGTATTGAAACATTCTCGAGATCGAAACCCTAAAACCCATGAGCAAAATAATCAGTACATCCCCATAAATATCGAAACCCTAAGACCAGCAGGGTTATGGTTAATTTTGTAAAACAAAACAAACATCGTTGATAAATTCAGCAAATAATTCAGTCCACAAAGAGCCATTAAGAACAAATTCAGTCCACAAAGAGCCATTAAGAACAACTTAGTACTATTAAACAATCCAACAAATCAAAATCATAAATCCATAAACAACCCTAGCCTTTAGTTGTACAGAAGCTATTAAGAACAACTAAGATCAGGGTTATGAAATATTTACATCGGATTCTTCCACTTGATTCCAGTAGTCCGTCGTTGCACTGAAAAACTCTTCCGACGTAAAAGGCATATTCTCCGCCTCGTCGTGCTGCTGGTGGATGCTTTTTTTCTTTTCTTTTTTCTTTATCCGATCCAGCGGCGATATATGATGATGACCTTTTATGATACCCATCCGACCGGTTCATTTGTGGGCTTAAGTTGGGCCTTGTAAAACCCATATCTCATATTTGATTTAAGAAACGAGCCCATACATTACTGAAAGAGGGTCAACGTCCCCTGGTCTTGTTCTGTTTCAATCAAACACAATTTGATGTCTCTGCCCTGATTTTCCTAATAAACTGGTTTCGTTTTCATCGTATGTGTCTTTCGATCAGCTCAGGAATCAATTTCGAATTGCAACGAAAGATCTTGATTATATATAGAATTACAGCGATGATGGGAAGCAGAGGTAATCGTGTGGGTGAAAGATGGAATGAGATGGCTTGTGAAGAGAAATCGAGTGTGATTCAAGAAGAGATCAAAAGGGTTAGTAAACTTCCTTCGAACAGTGTTTATGCTCTTCATCGTCTCAAGGTTCTTAACAAAATCAACGACCTTTTATCTGTCCAAGTAAGTAAGTCATCCATCTTTCACATTACTACAAACTCTGCGCATTTACCAACTTATCAGCACTATTTGTTTCTTTCTTGTGACAGAGAACATTGTCCCAAGAAAAGGAGTTAGAATTGCTCTTCACTCAGCTCTCTCTGTAAAAATCCAGATTTTGATATGTTCAAGGGTGTGAGCTAGTGAGAGCAGCCTCCGTTTTAAGTCTTAGATTGCATTATATATGCCTATTTTACCAATGTAATTCTACCTTTTTACTCAATATTTGCTGCCTGATCAATGGTTCCTTCAGAGGTTGGTGTTTATTAGGGGTTGTAATAGTATGTTTTATTAGTGGTTAACCATTAGATCATACTCAGTTGAAGACAATTCGGTTAACCTTAACAATCCACTTCTATGTGACTCGGCAGTATCTCAACTACTTCTCAATAGTAATACCATAAGACAAATCGCCTAACTGTTTCTGTTTGGTGACTGATAATCTCATGATTAACTATTTCTTTGCTTGTTAGATTTTTTTTTTTTTTTTTTTACTTGATAGATTTATGTTAGTGGAATCTGAATATTTTGGTGACATGTATATTTTTCTTAGACGATTACTTTTTAGAAAATATATTTTGCAAATAAAAGATTGTGTTTATCCAATATCTAGATACAAGTAATATAATATTTTACATAGATATTATTGGCCAGATATTACACTCCAAAGACAAAATTATAAGACTGACTCAGTTTTTCAAGGGATCTATGGAGTTTTTTTTTTTTTTTTCCCGTTTGGAACTCATTTCACTCTACAACGGTTTAGGTTACTGTTCAAATATTTATTCCAAATAATAATCTTTGATTTAATGTACTAGCTAAACCCAGTCCAAAATTCCAAATCTTGATTTAACGGGTTAGCGTCATTTCAGTGTTTCTCCAATTAATTTTTTTTTTTTTTGATGTTCAATTAAATTAATTAGCTTTGGGTCAATAATTAAATCAACATGAGCAAATAATTTAATATTAATTCAAAACGTAATTACTTCAAAAAAAAAACAATTCACATATACGGTTAACCTTTAACCCAACCAACCCAATAATTTAATCATATTCGTCAACATCATAATCCACCCTGTTAGTTTACGTTTGGAACTGATTTCCTAGTATAAAGTATAAACCATCTTAATTAGTAATTTAGTATTAACAAAACTGATAAGTCTTTTAAGTTTATTTTTATTTTGTTAGTTAGTTTTGATTGTGAAGATCTTTTAGTATATTGTATAATCTAAAAACGCTCAAGAGAATAAGTCAAAAACCCTACTTCATCATATCTATTTAATCACAAGTACAGGAGGAGAAGATAATTAAAACCTAAAAAGGAAGAAATGAAAAACATAATGGAGAAGATGATGAGTAAAAGAGATGTGATGGTATGCAGAGTAATATGGTATGTAATGACTCTACTCTCGCTCTTTGGCCTCTCCATATCCCTCAATCTTCTCTGGCCACCTGGAGAATCTTCATCCTCGTCTGGGTTCCTCAGGGATGGCGCGGTCAGTGTCACAACATTCTATGCAGTGACGCTATTCAGATATCTCTTCTTCACCGATCCTCCCTCCACTTGCTACAAGGAGTTTGCTACCTCTAAAGAGAGGATACCTCAGGTTGCGTTCTCGGAACTTGCCATATACGTATTGTTCCAGTCGCCGCTATTCTATTCAATCTTGAAGAACAAAGTGTTGGTTGTGTTGTATAAGTCGTTATTCACAATATCGTTGTTCACCGGAGGGATCGGGCTGATTCAGCTATCAGATAAGTTTCGGATGGAGATGAGACATGCTTTGTTCACGCTCTTCTTCGGTTGGTTGTTTGGTCTTTTTGGCATCTTTGAAGCTTTATACGGAAAAGACTATCCTATAGTGGGATGGTTTCTTGTTTTCATTTATATATGGTTTTCCCAATGTATCCTTTTTTATAATTTCCCCGAGGACTTCGATACTTCCCCAGCTTCCCCTCTTCCTACTTAATCCTCTTTTGTTCAAAGAGTAAATTAATTTTATCTAACTAGCTAGCTAGAGCAATCGTCCTGTTAAATTACTACATAAGTTATGGTATTGTAAGTCCATTAATAATCTATGAGTTTATTATGTTAATTTCTCCTTCTTCTTTTTTTCCCATCTTGTTTAGATGAATTTGGCTTTAAAATGATTCATGTACATTACCTTAATTTTGGACTAATCGGAAGCTAGATGGGGCTTTTTTTCATCAAATTAATGATTTTGGAAAAAAAAAAAGACTGAGTATATGATTTAAGTTAATAATAGCCAACTTGATTAGATCACAAGTAACCTGAACAATTGAAAAAGGATAAATGCCTGGCTGCTTGATTATTTCAAATAAGTTGAACTAAGCTTGGAACATAACAAGGGCATAACAAGGGCACACAGCTCCCATCCCCTTTATCATAGTTTAGATAAAAAACCACAGCAACCTTCTCCTCCTCGTCAATGAGAAAACTCCCAGCATATTATATGTCAATTGGCAAACCAAGGTACTGTATCAAAGACTTGCTCCACGACACCGCATTGGGATCAATCTTATCTGTAACCCAAATTTCCCACCTTCCCTGATATGATGATATAACACAAGATAGAGACACAGCTTCTCTATTATGATATGGCAGATGCAGATTCCCTCTAAATCTATCTCTTGTAAAATTAAATCAGAGTAAAACATCTCTAACGTACCCTCTACGCACTCTTTGAGCC
>VBRH01002095.1:0-12697 GCA_014578085.1 Cardamine resedifolia
AGGCTACTCTAATCTTCCAGGATCACTTTTCTAGTTCCATCATTTGATTTGCTTTTGTTTCCTCGTTGAGACAAAGCATAATAATAAGCAATGGAGATCCATGAAGCCATGTATATCTCTTTCCCCAACAAAATTAACATTTTCTACCAATTAATGTGTTCAACCAAGATGATGAACCAATTTCCAACGTTTTCAAAAGAAAGGAACTGAATTTCATTCATAGGTTCACATATTTCACTAAATTAGTTAGCCGTTAATGTGCACTAAATGTAAAGAAAAAAAATATGAAATACATTTTTTTTTGTTTTTACGGCCGAAATACATTTTTTATTATTTTTGGTTAAAACAATAGAGGGAAAAAAAATGTCCAAGGACCATACAAATCGCATCGAGTCGGTTTCCGTATCAAGCTCGTTGTTGATTAAGTTATTCATATCGTGATCTTCTTAAAATCTATGGTGTTAATTTTCTCAATTATAATGATCTATGAAAATTTGATTACGGTGTTATTTAGCTATACAAATCATAAAGCTTCAGTGGTTTGTAAAATCTTGTTCTTGAATGTTTATCTTTTTCTTTTTCTTTTTTGTAAAAAGGGTAAATTGAATGTTATCTTTGCTCAGCTTACATTGTCTCTGTATTCATTCATAAATCATTTATTACTCAAGTCGTGTTTTACAGCAGATGATAGTCTGTAGTATTTGTTTGATTTCGAGTTTAAAATGGCATTTACTAATTATGTAGAAAAACTAATCATTATATAATAAACAAAATACTTATACGTTGCTAATGGCGTCTTATGATAGATTGATTTGGAATTTATTTGATACTAGTAGATAGAATTGTTTGCTCTAGTTCCCCAATAAAAACATTAAAAAGTAAATAATTTATGTAGTTTTTTAAAAATCCTGCGCTTTGAGCTAAAACATCTTCCATATTGAACAGAAGGAGTAACTAGCAACTTCAAAGTCATTTCTAATCTGCTCTTTGTTCTCTGCATCTGAAACGTTCTAAGACTTGTTGGAACCGTTCCCGGGACCTTTCCCCCACTCGGGCCAGTTAGGTGGCAGCTTAACCATAACTTCATAGCTATCTGAAGATGACGATGATGATGATGATGATGGAGCAGTAAAAGCTGGTTGATGATTAGTAGATCTCGAGGTGAAGATTTCTCCCCAAGCTCGGTTCTCATTTGATGCTATGTTCCTGAATTGTTCTTCTTGGTTTATATCAGCAGACTGATGAGAGCTTATGTTACTCTCTCTTGGAGGATTCTCAACAGACCGATGAGAGCTTATGTTACTCTCTCTTGGAGGATTCTCATGCTCAGCATCGCTTTCGTCACTTACCACAATCGCATCTGCACACAAAAGAGAGATTCAACCAAAATGTCATTTTAAGATCAAGATTTTGCACAGCTCAATCAAAACACTTGGACACATTACAAACCTGTTATACCATTGTTCACGTTATGATTCACTTCGTTTTCTCCTTGACCGATGAGATTCTCAGTCTCTCCAATCCCTGACATTACAGAACTTGGAGTACCCGAAGCTGCGACTTCCGCTTCATAGAGATGTGCACATTCAGCTTCAACAACACAAAACTTCTCAGCTAATTCAACATACTTCTTCTCCATTTTCTCCAACTCTTCTTCCTCTTTCTTATTCGCCAACAAAAGCTCCTGGTTTATATTCCTCAATGCATCAATTTCAGCATTTCTCTTATCCTCCATTGTCTTCTTCATCTCCTCAAACATCTTCTTGTACCTCTCCTTCTCATTTCTCTCTCTCACACAATCCTCAAGCAAGTGTGCATTTTTCACCTCAAGTTCCTTAGTTTTCCTCTGAAGTTGCATCTTAAACAACTCATAAGTCTCCTCTACATGCTTTAATCTTTCCTGAAGACATTCATAATCTTTCACCAAAGTCTCATGATTCTCCTTCAAAATTTCATGTTGTAATGCCAATTTCGTCTCTTGACCAAACATATCTCCTCTTCTCTGATTTTTCTACAGCTAAACCTGAAACAAAGATAAACAAATTTCTACAGCTTCATTAATTAAACTTCATTTCTACATAAACCTTAAAAAACCCCCAAATTTCTGTTTTCGTTGTGGCTGAAAAATGCAGTTTTGAATTGATCAACAAAAGAATATGAAGATAAATGTGTCTCGGAGCTCAAACCAGCTTAAAGCTCAGATTTTGGCAAATGGGTCTCGGAGAAGTCAGAGATTAAATGCGATTAATACGACGAGAGAACAGTTAAAAAAAGCTAGATTCGTTCAAGCATTTGATAATGTAAACAGAAGAAAGCTAATAGAAAAGAGGGATTTTTCTCGAGAAAATCTTACCCAGAAATCTAGAAGAAGCTATAGAGGGAAGACGAAGCAAAGCCTTAAAAGTAGGTGAAATTAAAAGCTTTCTCACTTCTCAGTGTATTTATGTTTATTTTATTTTTGGTCAACGTTTCGTATGTTTTGTTAAAAATGTTAAATATTCTGAATTTCTGATTATTAGAATGTCATTGAAATTGTTCGCCAATCCCAAAATCATGTTAATAAAAAATTAATCTTTTTTGGATTTTAGTATTTATTGGTTAAGCACGGAATAAACACACCGTTAACAAAAAAAAAAAAAACGTACATCTCCTCCACTTCATCACATTCCTTTGCGAAAGGAAGAAGATGAAGCTAAAATGGGAATCAATCTCTATGTTTCAGCAAAATACATTTCTAATAAAGCTCGTCTCTGCTACTCTTATAACTTGTCTCGCTTTTCGTTTCTTTATCTTCCGCTTCGGCCAATTTTCTCCTGTTCAAGTGTCGGTCAATGGAAACTCCGATTCTCAGATTTCGCCGCCGTCGGTTATCTTATCGGATAACGAGGATATAATTCCCGGCGGTAAGTATAAGCTACGGTTTCGCTGTGAATTAGCCATTATTACATTTGTTAAGCTTTATTTTTTGGAGAAAGTTTTGAGATCTAGGGATTTAAAGAGAGTCTCCAAATTTTTTGTGAAGTTATTACAGTTTTGGGAAGATGATCTCTTGTAATGTGTAGTGTTTGATTATGATTTGATGATTCTAATGGAGCTTATGTGAAAGTTTTATAATCTTAGTCAAATTATTTCTCATCTTTGGATTCAAACCTTTGTGATAATTTGATCATTTGGTTCAAGCTTTCCTCAATTGTCATGGTTTTTATTCGTTTGTTTGAATCTATTTCCATAATTTGATCTCTTAAGTGATGTTTTATGAATGTTTCTGCAGCTATCTAATCCAAAATTTGTAATAGTTTATGATTCTCATCTTGGTTTTTGTGAAACCTTCAAGGTGATACGAGAATGTGTTCTATCTAAAGCCAAAATTTGTATTAGATTATGATTGTTATGTTGATAGTGTTAATAACTGTAAGAGTAGTTGTGTTCTTAGTGAAACCTTTAGGTGATGCTAAGAATCTGCTTTTGTTGAATCAGATATTGAGGTGGAGAAGTGTGATCTTTTCACTGGGAAATGGATCAAAGATCCTTTGGGACCAATCTACACAAACAACACTTGTGGTATTGTTGTAGACGGTCACCAGAATTGTATCACTAATGGCCGGCCTGACTCTGGTTTCCTCTACTGGAAATGGAAGCCTAACGATTGCTCCTTGCCTCGTTTTGATCCTAAGAGATTTCTTCAACTTATGAGGAATAAATCTTGGGCTTTAGTCGGTGACTCCATTTCGCGTAATCATGTCGAGTCTTTACTTTGCATGCTCTCTACAGTAAGGTTTTTAATGGTTGCTTGCTTATATTTCACAGACTTGAAAAAGAATAAGATTTGTAAATGAAGAGTGTTATTATTCTTTTCCATATTTCAGGTTGAGAAACCGGTTGAAGTGTATCACGATGAGAATTATAGATCAAAGCGTTGGCTTTTTCCTTCATACAACTTTACAATATCCAACATTTGGTCACCATTTCTCGTTCAAGCTGCCATCTTTGAAGACTCAAACGGTGTCTCATCAGCTGCAGTCCAGCTTCACCTTGACAAACTCGACAAAACATGGACTGATCTGTTTCCGAGCCTTGACTATGCGATCATCTCTTCAGGGGAATGGTTTCTGAAAACCGCAGTCTACCACGAGAATGCTGATCCTGTCGGATGCCATGGCTGCCCGGAAAGTTCGAACATGACGGATTTAGGATTTGACTATGCTTACAATACATCGCTGCACCATGTTATGGACTTCATTGCGAAATCTAAAACTAAAGGCATGATCTTTTTCCGCACTTCAATACCTGATCACTTTGAAAATGGGGAATGGCATAACGGAGGGACTTGTAAGAAAACAGAACCGGTGAGCGAGGAGGTCGAGATGAAGGTTTTGAACAAGATCTTGAGAGATGTTGAGATTAGTCAGTTCGAGAGAGTGGTTATGGAGATGGGTCAGGAGAGTGGAAATCTAAAGCTTCTTGATTTTGCTGGAATGTTGCTGACTCGACCCGATGGACACCCCGGTGCATACCGAGAGTTTAGGCCGTTCGAAAAGGACAAGAATGCCAAGGTACAGAACGATTGTCTGCATTGGTGCTTGCCTGGTCCCATTGATTACTTGAACGATGTCATATTGGAGATCATAGTGAATGGTCGAACCGGGAAATAACCAGTTTGATTGTATCTTTAGTCAATGGCCGAATTGAAAATACCAGTTTGGTCTCCATTGTGTAAATTGATAAGGTTGAAGAGATTTTGGTTCAGAGTAAAAATTTCTGGTGAACCGGAAAGATCCCCTAGAGGAATTGAACACCGGTTCGGTTCACGAAAGCTATTCTTATGGATCAATTTTTGACTTGTAAAGCCGTTGAGAGTTTTGCTGAAACATTGGTTGTAGTTGTTTACTATTATGTGCAAAAGCAAAAGATTATGAGTGACTATTTTAAATTATAATCTTCAGATAAAAGTTGTGTTCTAAACCGGAAAAGTAAGTTGGTTTGGTTTAATTGAAAAATACTCTTACAACGGTCAAAATACGTAAATCAAGTGATGATAAATGGATAAGACTCGGAGTCTCGGACGTCAAGCGTCTCTTAAATCCAGGAAAGTATTAAATTTTGAATTTCGAAATTTTGACCGTTGGGTCTTCGTTCTATATAAACCCCATGAGTGTCTCAGAGGCTCCACTTATTCACAAACCCTAGATTCTAAAATCTCCATTTCTCAGAATCCTAAACGCTCTCGGTCAATCTCTCTTAACATGTCGACAGTCACAGATCCTGCTCCAGCGAAGAAATCGAGAAACAGTAGAAAAGCGTTGAAGCAGAAGAATGAGATCGTCGAGTCACCGTTGTTGTCGCCGGTCTCAGCCAAAGCCAAGGGGAAAGAAGTGAAGTCGTTTGAGAAAGATCTGATGGAGATGCAAGCGATGTTAGAGAAGATGAAGATCGAGAAAGAGAAAACTGAGGATTTGCTGAAGGAGAAAGACGAGATCCTAAAGAAGAAGGAAGAGGAACTCGAGACGAGGGACGTGGAGCAAGAGAAACTTAAGGTGGAGCTGAAGAAACTGCAGAAGATGAAGGAATTCAAACCTAACATGGTAACGATTTCTAGATCTAGCTCTGGTTAAAGATGATCTTTGAGAAATATTCAGAAAATCTGGTAATCGTATTTGTTATGGAGCTTGGTGATGGATGAATGGAAGTGTAGGCTTAGATTTGAGACTAGTTTTTGTTACATTTCTCTGCTTATTCATGTATTTGGTGATTGATTTGGGAATATTTGTGTTGCTTTTCAGAGTTTTGCTTTCAGCCAATCTTTGGCACAAACTGAAGAAGAAAAGAAAGGAAAGAAGAAGAAGAAGAAGGATTGTGCTGAAATAAAGAGACCATCAACACCATACATCTTGTGGTGTAAGGATAATTGGAACGAAGTCAAGAAGCAAAATCCAAATTCTGACTTCAAGGAGACTTCGAACATTCTTGGTGCTAAGTGGAAGACTCTTAGTGCAGAAGAGAAGAAGCCTTATGAGGAGAAGTACCAAGCAGATAAGGAAGCTTATCTCCAAGTTATAACTAAGGAGAAGCGCGAGAGGGAAGCCATGAAGCTTCTTGACGATGAGCAGAAGCAGAGAACTGCAATGGAATTGCTTGATCAATATCTTCACTTTGTTCAGGAAGCTGAACAAGACAACAAGAAAAAGGCCAAGTAAGCCTGACTTAGATCCCACTATTTCACTTGAGGACTTATTCGATCGTAGTAGTAAGCAAGAATACTGACTCCAATTTCGTTTTGTAGGAAGATAAAGGATCCCTTAAAGCCTAAACACCCCATATCTGCTTACCTGATCTATGCAAACGAGAGGAGAGCTGTGTTACGAGAAGATAACAAAAGCGTAATTGAGGTAAGTAAAGAATTTGGAGTTGTCTTTTTTCTCAATATCATTTGAGACTCTTGAAGCTAAGTTGTGTGGATGAATGATGAGTATAGGTCGCTAAGATGACCGGAGAAGAGTGGAAGAACTTGACAGAGGAACAAAAGGCTCCCTACGATAAGGTCTGGTTCCATACTTACCATAGCCATTGTTGTGTCAACAAGTGAAATAGTTTAAAAATTTTCTAACGTATGTGTGCATATTCTGTAACTTGTGTAACAGATGGCAAAGAAGAACAAGGAGACATACCTTCAAGAAATGGAAGGATATAAAAGGACTAAGGAAGAAGAAGCTATGAGCCAGAAGAAAGAAGAAGAGGAACTCATGAAACTCCATAAACAAGAAGCTCTTCAACTTCTCAAGAAAAAGGAGAAAACCGACAATATCATTAAGGTTTACTAACTTACTACTCACAATGCCTTTAGCTACTTTGGGAATTAGTCAGTCACTAAACAAAACATGTTTATTGCAGAAGGAGAAAGAGACAACAAAGAACAAGAAGAAGAACGAGAATGTTGATCCTAACAAACCCAAAAAGCCTGCTTCTTCATTCTTTCTCTTCTGGTATGATATACTTAAAACCCCCTGAAAACTTAAAAACAATCAGATCCAATCTCAAATCTTTTCTAACTGTTTTGTATTTTTACAGCAAAGACGCTAGAAAGAGTTTGTCAGAAGAGCATCCTGCAATCAACAACTCAACTCTTACAGCTCACATTTCATTGAAGTGGAAGGTATATAATAAATTATGAAAATCCTAATAAAAAATGAGTATGATTTTATCATCGTTGAATGTGAAATTTAATATGAGGAAAATAATATTTTGTTGTAGGAACTTGGTGAAGAAGAGAAACAAGTTTACAATGGAAAAGCTGCAGAGTTAATGGAAGCTTACAAGAAAGAAGTGGAGGAGTACAATAAGACCAAGATTGCGTCGTAGAGTAAAACTAACTGTTTTTTAAATGAGAATGTTCAAGTTTGCTCATATTGAACATCTCTCTCTTTATGCAAAAATGACTCTGCTTTTTAAAAGTTTTAGGATTTCAACATTAAGAATTCTTTTGCTGACGATTCTACAATTAGTAGATTAAACTAGTTTTTATAAAATTATTATTTTAATCTGGTCTCGCTATATTAATCTCTAATGTTACGTTATATCGAATTGTGTAAAAACGTGGGGAAGGCCGTGTCAATCTCAGCCGTTGGATCGAAATGAAAATCAACGTCGAAAATCGGAGAACTTCCAGTTGAGGTGTTTGTGGAGGTCAATCCGATGAAATCCGACGGACCAGAGCTTCCCACGTGGCAAAACGTTCCACCGTTGCCGAAATCTCCAGTGATGGACTCGAAAGAGTAAAACGGCGCCGTGGCGGGGAATGAGAAAGCGTCTTCAAGTCCGTCGGTGCGTACGGTGAGGTTGGTTTTGGGATTGTTGAGAAGGTCATTTTGGTAATTTACAACTGTGTTGGGTGCTTTTGGTATAGTTTCTCGTTTCTCTGGAGGTGGGATCCCATGTGAACAAGTGTGTTTTCCTCTGTATGTTACCTCGAAGATTGTCGGATCACCGTCCGATCTCTGGACCTGTTTCGTAGCCCAACAGTACTGCGTGTTACGAAATGTGCATCTGTAATAACTCCTGCAGCAAAAAGACAAACAAATTAGTCGATTAATTAAAACAAATAAACATCTGTAATAACTCCTGCAGAAAATAAACATAATTAATCCTGTTTTATTTCCGACTAAATTACCAAATTTTTTGGATAAGGTAAGATTGAAATAGTCAATTTGGATAATGAATATTTATTAATATTTAAAATTACATAAAGTTATCCAAAATTATCTGAACATGTAAAATCCTTAAACATGATTATGAATTTATGATGATGATGATGATGATGTAGTAAGTATGATGATTTACCTTGGATATTTGGCGCCCAAAATGTCTTTCTGGCCATATTTTCTCCAGCTGAAGACATCATCATGAGGTCCTTCTAAGCCTCTCTCTGGGCTAATCCTAACTTGTTCTATCCATTTTGGCAACATCTTCCTGCAAATTTTCATATCCTTAATTAAAATTCTGATTAATTTTATTTATTTATTTTCGAATTCTGGTAAAAAAAAAAAAAAAAATTTACCTCTTTTTAGAACTTAAGTTGTAATCTTTCGATCCCACATCGAGATACTCTTCACTTCTTGGACTTCCGGCAATCGACGCCGGAGATTCTGGAGCCTTACCGGAATTAGCTATTGGACCCGCGGCAAACTCTACCGTCTCTGTCGTTGGATTGTGTGATCCGTTTAGCATCATAATAGCTTTCTCATAGGAATAAACAATCTGATGTAAGAGAGTCTCCTTCATCTCCGTCGTCAAACATGAAGAAGAAGACGAAGACGATGACGACGGCGAAGCTTGGAGCTGCTTTGCCGCCTGTAGTCCATGAATCAGCTCGCTTAACAAATTCTTCTGCTCCCAATTCATCATTTCCATGTTATTTCACCAAAGGGTAATTTCGTCACTTTTAATTTCTCCGGTGAATTAGAAAGCCGATTGCTTCACCTTGACCGGAAGAGATACTAAACAATTGATGACATTGAAGGAAATAAATGTGATGTTTATAAAAGATGATACTTTAAACTTATTATAGTAAGGGTTAAGATTTAAAACATATTATTGAGGCTTAGGAGAAAAAAGGTTAGATTTTTTGGTAATTTTGATGATGAGAATGTTTTTGGGAGTTGTGGTTAAGATGAAAGAGTGTTCTTTTGGAATTTAAAGACTTTGAATTTGATTTGAGTGAAGAATGTGTTTGAAAATTTGACCAGATTATCAATTATTAAATAAAGAGGAAAAAAGATTCAAAGTTGAGAAAGTCTTTGGTCTTCCTTAGGAAGTAAATAGTTCCAGTGTCTAATAAGTGGTGGTGTTTAGTTAAGGTCAAATGCTGACCAATTCAAATTTAGATTTATTTTAGTTTAACCAAGTTGATTAGTTATATAAATCTAGTGCTTTACTAAATATTTATGATTAAGGATATAAATAAAATAACTGTACCTTTCAGTGTTCCCTTTCAAACTACATATGATATGCCTGTGGAAGTGGTTAAGGTTCTTTTCAATATTTATTTGCAAAAGGTATTGAAGTAGTTGCAAAGTTTATATTTTTGTAACAACCATTTTTTGTATTTAATTTCGGTTGTAGGTTATTTTTTTATTTAACAACAACTGTTTTCTGTATCTTATTTTCGTTATTCTGTGCAACTTATTCATGTAACAAACTATTATATTATAAACTTTGGCTATACATGATGATGTATATATTAATTATTGGTATTGTTTTCCAAATCAAATCTGACTATTCGAGGAGCGAACATGCCTTTGTGGCATGAATTTTTTCGTACCTCTATCTTGGGCAAATTATTCAGGTCGAAACCCAAAAATCGAAGTGGTCACACACGAATTTATATAGTAGATGCTAAGTCACTATTTATTTGACTAATGAACAAAATCAGGATAAGCCAACTTTATAAGTTCAACTTATTTTGACACTCTAATTTATAACTTTTAAGGGATGTAGAAAATTCCATATTTTCAAAAATAAATAAATATTAACCATAAATTGTCAAATCCTTTTTAGAGTGAGTCGAGTCATAAATTTGTATAAGATCGTAGAAGAAGGTTTTTGCTGACCAAGTCCATCGTCAAAAGTATAAAATGAAAATTAAGACTAGAGAAGTTCCATCTTAAATTCCATCTCTCATGATTGATACTTAACTTTATTGCCATTAATTGATTTGGAAAAATATTTTTTTGTATAAAATATACTTAATCGCAAAAACAATCGCGAAAGAGACCCAATCGCAAAACACGTAGGTTTACATGCTTACGATACGTACACTAGATCTTTTAGCTGCATCACAATCACTTCACAACCACAATCATGAAAAATCACTCATCTGCTTCAAGTGGCGGGTACACTGCATTCTAGACCTGATTAGCCATGATCCAACGATGAATTCTATAAATATCCTCAAGGATAATGAAAAAAATGTTACAATATTTATGAAATCTAAAGACTTCGATTGCCTTAGCTAGGAATGTTGATCCTCGCGATACACAATTATCCTACGCAATCTTAAATT
Organism: Cardamine resedifolia; assembly: GCA_014578085.1. Classification (NCBI taxonomy): domain Eukaryota; kingdom Viridiplantae; phylum Streptophyta; class Magnoliopsida; order Brassicales; family Brassicaceae; genus Cardamine; species Cardamine resedifolia. The sequence goes on from VBRH01002095.1 coordinate 10,556, forward strand.
TTTATCATGTTTATTTACTTATCAGTTATTGACCATCTAAAAATTCAATAACTGACAAGTATATCTGCAAAAATCATATAGAGTTTACGATACAGCTGATATATATATTGTAAGCAAATTTGCAGCTTCTTATAACATGAAAAGTGGAATATTTGAAAAATATCAGGTGTATCTAAAAATTGACACCATAAAAATGGTCAATTTTTAGAGTTTTTTTTGCGTGTATAGTTTAAATAATATCTATCTAACGACACAAATTTTGTTAACTCAACATATTTAAAATCTATGAACTTATCGTTTCCAACATGAGTACTTATGTTGCAACATTTTTTTTTCTTCATTTACATCTATAGTTTGCATAGGATGTCCGATCAAAACACTTAAAATGTTTTAATTACTTTGAAAGTAAATACAATATTTGAGCATGTAGAAAAAACAAAAATTTTAAATCTACCTTTATAAATCTTAAATTTGATTTTGAGTAAGACATTATGTAAAAATAAATTAAAAAATGATCTATTGTTAGTTATTATCATAGATTCATCAGTCATATCATATTGTATACAATATCAGTTACTTGTTCTCCTTCTGGGAAGAGTATTAAAAAAGATCCTGAATTTTTTCTAAATGAGATTGACAATTAAAGTAGAGAAGTTTAAAATCAGGTGAGGTATTTCCATGTTTTTTGGTTTTTTGGTTTTGAGAGTGTACTGTGTGTATTGTTAACACCAAATGCTACTGTACGACAAACATAAATTTGTATACGTAAATACTATAATGTCATCAACAACATGAATAAAAAAACTATTTTAACAAAAAGAATGAATAAAATAAGATAGATTTAAAATCTTTTGACAAGGATTGAACTGAACCTTTTAAGTTTTAATAGCTTAAAGGGGAAAAAAGTAGAGAGAATAAAATTAGAAAATATGAGTCCAGGGGTTTGACCGAAGACATTTCAAACCTCATTCCGCGTAGATACTTTTTCTCTCTTTTCAATTTTTTTTTTTTTTGACGACTCTTTTCAATTTTATTTTACTTATTCGGTTTACTTTCTTTTTGTATATGACGTTACCAAACTGACGTCACCTTTTATATATAAACTTAGCCACTTAGGATATCCGTTCGTCACAACATTTTTGGTTGCTTAGCATATCTTGCAATATTTGTATTTGATATTCTGCATATTTTGGAATATGTTTGATTTGCTATTAAATTACTAGCAACTTCAACATCGTGAAACATACCATTGTAGACATTTTTTTTTAAACTAAAACAATTCAGACAAAATCAAACATCATAGAAAAATATGATCACGAAAAGAGAAGAGAAAAAAAAATCAACAGTTGGGTGGATGAATAAAGCAATAACAAGAAACAATATTATGAGTATTAGTGTGAACGACAACATCACCAAGTTGATCTAGTTTCATTGAATCTAAAATTTAACATTAGAACTAGAACGCTAAACTTTAAATTAGGAAAAATGAGAATAATCAAAGGTATTTTGCTGGAAAGAGAGAAAGAAAATTCCTCGGCTACTACTGTTGGTGAAGAAAAGTAATTAATATGATTGAGTTATTTGAATTTAATTTGATTGGGTTGTTTCATTTTAAAGTTTTTGTTGCAGTATTTGGGTTACTAAATCGAGTACCCATTTGTGACCAAATAATATGGGGCAGTTTTCAAAATACCAAAAAAATGTAGAGCGTTTTTCATAAATACCAAACAACTAAAACCAAAACATTCAGGGCAATTACGTAAATACCGAATGCATTGGGGCAATTTGATAAATAAGAAAGAGATATGGGATAATTTTGTTAATGAAAATTTTCTTGAGCAATTTCGTAAATACCAAAAGTTATGGGGTAACTTCATAAATATCAAACGTTATGAGGTAATTCATAAATACCAAACGTTATGAGATAACTTCATAAATACCAAAAGTTATGGGGTATCTTCATAAATACCAAAAGTTATGGGGCAACTCATAAATGCTAAAAAGATGTGGAGCAATATCGTAAATATCTTTAGTGAGACTCAATAATATAAAATAAATAAATAATAAAATTAAGAAAATAATATAATGAATTTTTATTTGAGAACTTTTATAAAAACTCACTTGATACGAGTTAGATTTTAA
>VBRH01002098.1:12798-23481 GCA_014578085.1 Cardamine resedifolia
TTTTTTTTTTTTTTTTTTTTTGGTGGAGTTTAGAGGGAAACAATGTCAAGTAGAGGAGAACATCATACAGTTCCACTTTCTGTATTGCTTAAACGTGAATCAGCTAATGAAAAGATAGACAATCCTGAACTTATACACGGCCAAGCTAACCAAAGCAAGAAAGGAGAAGATTTTACGCTTGTTAAAACCGAATGTCAAAGGGTTATGGGAGATGGCGTTACTACCTTCTCGGTTTTCGGGGTATTTATTCGCCTCTCTTCTTTCTCTATACGCATTGCCCTCCTATGAAAATTTATGAGAATGAGAATGGATGCTGGCATACATATTTTGCGTCTACACGCAGATTGTAGATGATTAGATTGAAATGTCATATTAATTTAGTTAATTCTTTGGTGTTCGATATTTCTAGTTAAACATTGAATCTGTATTATTGCAGCTTTTTGATGGACACAATGGTTCTCAAGCAGCTATCTACACTAAGGAGAACCTCTTGAACAATGTATTAGCTGCAATACCCTCTGATCTTAATAGAGATGAGTGGGTTGCAGCACTTCCTAGAGCTTTGGTTGCAGGATTTGTCAAAACTGATAAAGATTTCCAGGAAAGAGGTATTATTGAGTAGCCGAATATTTTGGATTATCAATGAAAATCCCTGTGATATGATCCAAAATGTGAACTCATCTGTGTTCTTTCATTCTTATGTGATTTTGGTGAAGGCTATGTTTGAGGTTTTATTTTTTTCTGATATGTCAGCAAGGACGTCTGGAACGACTGTAACTTTTGTCATAGTAGAAGGATGGGTGGTGAGTGTTGCATCTGTTGGTGACTCTCGTTGCATACTTGAGCCTGCTGAGGGGGGTGTCTATTACTTATCTGCTGATCATCGGCTGGAAATAAACGAAGAAGAGTAAGTCAGATTTGTTCCTTTTTATTGACCTAGCTGATGATAAATCTTATTGTATGTAATGACATCACAATCTTTTGGGCTTTTTTAATAGGCGAGATCGCGTTACTGCAAGTGGTGGTGAAGTTGGTCGGTTAAATACTGGTGGTGGTACTGAGGTACTTTTTTAGATAATGCTTGACACGTTCTTCTGTGTGCATGAAGCCTCTTGTTATTACCACTCTTGATTCTAGCAATTTAAAACTAAAAGAAAGCATCTTTGACTAGGATGAGGTTTCAGAATTGGATTCTGTTCCAAACTGGAGCATGAAAACTGCAATATTTTACGCTAATGAACCAAGCTTATCTGATTATGGAAAGAGATATGATATTGGATGTTAATATTTAGGCTGTCAAATTATTCCATTTTGTAGAATGTAACACATATGAAACTTCTTTGTGCTGTCAAGTTCAAGGATTGTAATAAATAAATCTAATTTTTTTTTTAGATTGGTCCGTTGAGATGTTGGCCTGGTGGTCTCTGTCTTTCAAGATCCATTGGAGATCTGGATGTTGGTGAATACATTGTTCCAGTTCCTTACGTGAAGCAAGTCAAGGTTCAAAACTCTAACTTTCTTCTGACATTCTAAGTATTGAGTTTATCCTGAAAGCTTATGTATTTTTTTTGGTTATGTAGTTGTCTTCTGCTGGTGGTCGACTTATCATCTCAAGTGATGGTGTGTGGGATGCAATATCTGCAGAGGAGGCTCTTGATTGTTGCCGGGGTTTGCCACCTGAATCTTCGGCTGAGCATATTGTTAAGGTATATTATCTGAGTTACATTATTTCCTGTATATTCTTTATATAATCTTTCCTTTGTAGTACCTTGATGTTTTATTACTTTACACAGGAAGCTGTGGGGAAAAAGGGTCTTCGCGATGATACAACCTGTATTGTTGTTGATATATTACCGTCAGAAAAACCGGCTGCTTCCGTGCCGCCTCCAAAAAAGCAAGGAAAAGGAATGCTAAAGTCTATGTTCAAAAGAAAAACTTCCGACTCTTCTTCTAATATCGAGAAAGAGTATGCAGAACCTGATGTAGTGGAAGAACTATTTGAAGAGGGCTCTGCTATGCTTTCAGAGAGGTATGATTCTCTATTGTATAGCTTCATTTTGATCATTTTGATATGCTAATATTCATCAACTATTTTTATTTGGTTTATTGCAGATTAGACACAAAGTACCCGCTTTGCAATATGTTTAAGTTGTTCATGTGTGCTGTGTGTCAAGTAGAAGTGAAACCTGGAGAAGGTGTATCGATCCATGCTGGATCGTCTAATTGTCGTAAGCTTCGTCCATGGGATGGTCCGTTTCTTTGCGCAAGTTGCCAAGATAAAAAAGACGCAATGGAAGGAAAAAGATCATCGGGAGGTACCTACTTAAATTTCCTTCTCCCGATATTTTGCAATTGACTAAAGAATGTGTGTAGATTTCTTACAAAAGCTGATTGTAACCTTGTTTGGGATGTTCAGATAGACATAGTAGTGAGAGCGACTAGCCAGCAATCTACAATTTTATTGGCAATGCAACTAACAAAACAATATTGTGAGTAAATTTGGAGCGCTTCGAGGAATCTTCTGGTTGTAATATTTCACCCAGAGATATGAATATGAGTTCCTTGAGATCAACCAACCACCATTCTTACCATTCTCCGGCAGACTCTCAAAGCAGTTTATTTTTATTTTTTCTTTGATATGGTCTCCCACTTCACTTCACGGCTACTTGGATTCATGAATGTACAATCCGATAGCTGATGTTTTCGAACTAGAGGTAATTCGGAAGTTATTTTCTTTATTTGTTATTTTCTTTGTTCTTTTTCATTTATGAAGATCACTCTGTGTTTTGGTGTTTCAAAATGAGTAGAACTAACTACGAGTGACAGTAGCTTTTATTACTTCTGTTGAAAATGTGGGTCGTTTAGGAAAAGGGGTAAAGAAAGAAAGATATCGCGAGTCTTTTGTGCAATTATTTCAAATGTATAAACCGAAGAAAATTTTTCATGTAACTTTAATTTTCTACTCGTTATAAATTTTCATGTTCCTTTCTTCCGAGTTATATCTACAAAAACAAGTAGGAACTCAAAAATCTGAGACAGATTTTAGTTGTCTCTTCTATCTATAAAATTGACAATAAAGTTGTGTATCATCTTCCTCTTGACTTGTTCTTTGGAAGGCAATAAATTGATCAAGAACGTTAAAATGAAAAAATATGGCAAAACCTATATTAAGAATTGGTTCACGTAAAGTGTGATATCTCACCTATTCAAAACCAATTAAATTTGGCCTTCAAGTTTGGTGCAAATAAACCTATATTGGACCAACCAAATTGACATATATCTAAAACATATAAAAAGGTCCTTCTTGAACATATGCATGGGTCGATGATGATTATTTAATGTTACAAATTACTTAGTTAGCAACACTTGTCTCTCTAATACTCGAGTGCCACGAGTCTAAGTAGAACACGTATTTTGATCATAAATCTCAATATTTTCGTGAAATTTACATCAAATTAATTTTCCCTTACTTCGGAAAAAGTCTATTTTCAAACACCAAAGCTTTAATTAAAGAAGCAGCTGCTTCTGCTTCAACAATTTTCCTTCTTCTATAAACTATATATATCTTCAATCATATCAAATCAAGAAAGACTTGAATCTGAAGGCTTTGTTTTGGGACTTGAATCTGAAGGTTTTGCTGTAGGACTTGAATCTGGTGTAGCCAAATGAGATGTTTGGTTGGGACTAGTGGAACCTGATGATGATTGCGTGACTGAGGTTACACTTGGTAGATTTTCTTGAGAAGCATGCATATTGACTCTTATCCTGTTGTGTATGTTAACATACTCATCGGTTTCGTCGAGGATCTCTTCCTGAAAACATATATAGCCCAACGATGATAATACTTAAGCAGAAGCTTATGTATGATTCTTTAAGACTTATCGATGTTTTAAAAGAGGTTTGAGTTTACCTGAAGAAGCTCTTCGATAACGTCCTCCATGGTGATTACTCCTACAACTTCTTCATTGAAAGGGAAATCAGGTATAGGAGAATTCTCGATATCCAAAATGCAGAACGAACAGCCTCTATGTCGTTTCTTAGCTGGAGCAGCGGATAGAGTTGTTTTCCCCTGTTGTTCTTCACCGTTCTCGCTCTTGCCGGATTTTGAATCTCCGGTTTCGATTTTGAATACTAAATTCCAACGGAACATTTTAAGCTAACATGTGTTTTCATGTTTATCTATGGATTTTTTCATCTCTGGTTTCGAGTCATACCTTCCTTCTCTGATACCTCAAGCTGAGCTTTTGGTTTCCTACAACTGTCCTTGAACAGTTCATCTTTCGTTTTCTTGTTTTTTCTGCGCTCAATACCATTTTCGATTGTTTCGGGAGATCCCTTAAGCTCGTCAAGATCCTTGTATACAACTGCAATGTGACTGTGACCCTTCTGGAACTCGTTTAGGATATCGTACAGTGGCATTGTCTCAGAGACACTGGAGAAAAGCAAAATTATAAATATGAACTCTGTGTCGTAAACTATGTCAAGAAAAAATTAAGCATTATGGAGTTATTTACCGCGGAATTTTTCTCATGCTCATTTTTCTCAGAGGAACTTCCTTTCTGGCATCAACTGCCAAGAGATTCTTAACCTGCACACAGCAAAAGGAGGAGAAAGTCATACCATTCATAAGTACTTTTCATCATTATAGAAAAGTGACCCATTGAGATGTAGATATATAAGATCTAACAGTTACAAGATACAACTTTCTTGAAACTCTAGAAACTTCACTCTCAAAAAAATAGACTATAAATTGGCTTAAGTTTACTTTTGAGTACTCAACTACGAAAAAATAATGGAGTAAGTGATATGAAAGATAAGTACCAGAATGAGCCCAATTATATGTGTTGGGTTTCTGAAATAAACTGGAACTCTGCTATGACCAACTGACATTATTGTATTCAAAGTTTCCCTGTATTGTAGATTATAGAAGATAATAAGTCCAAGCTATCAATAAGCATGATGAACAAGTGTAACTAGAATAATAAAGGAAGCAAAAAAAAAAAAAAAAAAAAAGAATACCCACAAATTCAGAGTTGTATCGATATCAAGGGAAAATGCGTTTGATATGGGAGTCATTGCATCTTTTGCCGTCTTTTCAGTTAATTCAAGTGCACCTGTGATGATAGAAGTCTCATCGGTCGTTAGATCTCCACCTTTTCCAGCCTAATAAATAAGATATATGTACAAAATTCTGTTAGCAAGGTTGGCTATAATATAAGAGACACGAGCGGTTAAGCCACATTACTGGAACTACTGAATTTGGAGGACGGCACAGCTTCAGTTTTTATTCACAAGGTGATAGCAAAAGCTTGCACTAATTGGCATATTCATAAGTTAACTGCATAATACCTCATTTCCATGGAAATTCACAAATGTCTTCAGCTCTGCTCTCCTTAGAAGAACACCATGTCCCTTACCCAACATCCAATCAAGAACCTGAAACCAAAAAACTTTATCAGAATTAAGAAACCTTGCAATAAATTAACAAACTTAGCCGAGCATTTCAATTAAACCAAAAAAAGGAATTACAACTCTAATGCCTATAGCGGATTTTTCAAAAGAGACAATTTGGTTCACACTCTTATCTAACCTTGCTAATTGGATATGAAATAGGGAAGAATAGTATAAGAAGAACACGAACAAAAGGAGCCATAATCGCTCCAACCTTAAGCCCGTATCGAGTACAAACCGCCTGTGGTATAATCTGCAGATATTTCACAGGCAAAAAAAATACAATGCTCACAGATTGTAACAAATGAAATAAGTATATAGAAGTCGAAAAAAACTTAGGCAAGAGATGTTTAAAAAACCTCTCCAAACACCAATATAAGTGTCACTGACAGAAGAATCGCAGCCCATGGAGGCACAATTTTATCCAAAAATATTGGCAAAGCCTGTGAATACAAATCATCAGAGCCATATATAAAAATCTTCACATCAAATAATATTTAGTAAAGAGAAAACAAAAACTAAAGTATTATTATTATTACCTCCATAGCCATAGAGTTCCCAATCAAAAGTGTACATAGCAACAGATGTTGATTTTTCACTACTGGAAATATTTTACCTAAGAAGAAAAAACAAAATCACATGTTTTTCAATCTCTAATGCGCAAAATAAAACAAAATTTCAAAAAAAAAAAGTTAAATTAACGAAAGATCAGAGCAAAAATGGCACAAAAACGGCGAAAAATCAGCAAAACATAGAGCTAATTTTTCCAGCTACGATCACTTGTTTGAGATCAAAATTTACCAGAATCATCAAAAACAAAATCCTCACCGGCGTTGATACGATCTTGAGGACGGCCAGATTTGATGAGAACTTCGAGGTCGACTAATCCGAGGGACATGAGACCGAGAGTTAAACCTGCCATCAAACCAGCGAAGGCTACAAGAGCTATGATTATGACGACGTAGAGAGAGAACTTGGTTCCGCAGCACGGTACATCGGACGCCATGTTTTTTATCTGCCGGAATCTGAAATTTTCCGGTGGGAAATTTGGCGAGAGAGCTGATTTGGAGTGACTCTCTTCTCTTTGGGGGTACTTAGTACTAAGTGCGTATCCAATTCAGAGATGCAACAAAACGTTTTGTATTGAAAAAAGACGATCGATCATTTGTGTTTTTTATCAAACGCATTTATTCTCCTTTTTCTATTTTTGGGTATTTGTTTTAACTTTGTTTCTGAGATCGAACCGGATAATTGTAATTTACCAATCTGGTCTACCTAATTTTTGGTGATAAATGACATTATTTAAATATCCTTTTTTTTTTTTTTATATAGAGTATATTATATTAAAAACAGGTGAAAACGTAAGAGCAACAGTAGATGAAAAAAAAAATACTAAAGTATATGAAATTTAATGAAGAATCAAGAGATCTAGGAGAACCCGAGCGTCTACACAAAGAACTACAAACGACGGCTTTGGAAGAGAATTGATGTTTAATACTTTCTTAGAATATTAGAGATTACAATGCCGATAGAGCATCAAATCAAGGAAAATGGTCAACCAAACAGCTCAAGACACTCATTTCGAACGCAAAAAAATGGGAGAAGAACTCGGACGCAACCCATGAACTAATAACCACCACCAAGCTAGCCAAGAGTACGATGAAGACTACCTAGCCGACAAGACCGAAAACTTGATGAAGAACGGAACCTGAAATGGATTAAGCTTCAGAAATCCCGATGGAAATTGTGGCTGTAGATTGTCGAGGAAGGCAAGAACCCTTGAAGAATCGGTGAGAAGCCAGCCAAACTAGACAACGAACCAACAGTCGATCAAAACTCAAGCACCCAAGCAATTCTTCAAGACCATAAGGGTGACCAAATCACCACAATAACCCCAAGCAAAACCCAAGCACCCAAACATTTCTCCAAACAAAAAAATTCTTTTTTTTTACGTGTTAGAAATCTTAATCTATATTACAAACGTATTAAGAAAAATATTATAAACTTATGATTTTAAAAGACATATGTTCTTAAAACTTGACAAGTATCCTCCATCTTTTTAATTTCTTAAAATTATATTGTTTGTAAATGTGTGTGACTGGAATAAAACCGATCTTCCTAAGAGATCACCTCGGAGCCTCCTCTCTTGCGATAAAACCCTAGAGCGCTTTTCTTAGTTTCCGATTTGATCGGCGCCGGTGGCTTCTCCAGCACCGGTGTCGGTCCTCTCAAATTTAATGTCTTGTTGTTTCCTTCTGTTTTCGGCTAAACACTATGACGCATATTACAAAGATATTTGGTTCGCACATTTTGATTTTTTCTACCGTTTCAACAACTCTTTTGAGCTAAGAATTTTCTTAAATTCATCTTGTGTCTTGTAAAGCTAAAACCACTAAAAAAAACTAAAACAAAAATATATGCACATCATTTAAACAATATTCAAATTAAAATTGTTTTATATACAACACATATCTAACAATATAGTTGTGCACGTGCTCTGTCTTCAAACTTGTGTCGTTGTTTCGATGAGTTGTTAGCCTCGCATAAGCAACCAAACGTCTTTAGATAAGTGTACTCAGGTTTCTTCTTAGTCAACATCTTGTAAGGTGATTTGTTGGAGATGATTAGTGAGGGTGTTCTATTAATAAGAAATATTGCTGTTAGAACACAATCACCACAGAACGATAAAAGAACTTGAGACTGAAAAAGAAGCGATCTCGCAACATTCAAAAACAATCAGAAACAAAATCAAATGTAATGCTTCTCATGCTAAGAACATTTAGTTATCTTATAATAGTGAGAAATATTTGTTCTAAATTTGTGATTACTAAGTGCATGATTGGTAAAGACTTTTAGAACACTTTTGTTGTAAACTTTTGGATGTTAAAACGTTGACTGTATAAACGGTTATTTTTAAGACTTTGATTGTTACTTTTTTTTTGTTTTTATTAGTTTTTCTTAAAAAGATATAGACTTTGTTTATAAACTAACAAAATACAAATAATATTAAAAATATATAATTAGCATAAATAATTAATAAAAATATGAAAATAAATTACCAAATATTTTGTTTGGTTATTTTAAATGTTAATTTTTATTGTAATTCTAGAATTTTGACATGGACTAGTAATATCTTTAAATAATATATTTTTTATTTTTTTTCATTAAAAGTTTCCAAATAAATTGGTCACTTATTTTGGCTGTGTTAAATATATAAAATTTGAATATTTTAATTCGTTTTTAATTTTTGATATTTGTATAGCTATAAAATATACACTTATTTTATAACATTATTTGTTTAGAGAGAGATTTTAAAAATACTTAATTAACCAACAAAATATAAAAATAATTCTAAAGCCACAAAAAGTCTCATTTACATTACTTTTAACAAAATGAAAGTTTAATGAGTAAAAAAAAGAAGTATGCAGTTAAGACTTTAAAGGTTGTATAGAAAAAAAAGAATTAAATGTAAAATTGGTAAAAAAATTTACTTTTAAAACTTTAAAATAAATTTACAGTTCTCAAAGTCCTTGTCAATCATCCCCTAAATCCAAAACTAACATTGAAGTATATAACAAATTTCGAAGATTATGCTTCAATCTATCTGCTCCAGTGTGTAGATTATGAATTGGTACCATATTGGCTTTTGTTGTCTTTCATAAAAATGTGAACGGGATCTTGATAAACAGTAAACTTGGATAATAATTGAATCTTACACGTGAGCATATTTTTAAAGAGTATTTCGTATCTTATCAAGTTTTGGTTTACACGAATTTTTTTGTACTATCAAATAAACAAAGTTTTCTTTTGTTCTACGCTAAGATACAAGATACATACATATAATTTCTAGATCATGGTGTAGCTCCATAATATCTAACTCTTATTTCCTAGGAGTAAATGCTACCTAGAACTTTGTTATAGTATATTTCCTAGAAGTGTCAATTATTCTTTTTTGTTATATAAGAAGATAACTTTCTATGGTAATACATTTTTGTTATTAAAATCTGTATACACCATAATTTAAATAATTTTGTTCATGGTTAAATTAAATTGTTTTACAGATATTGAACAATGTTATCTTATTTTAAGATTCTGAACGGTTGGCCCAGCTTTTCTATTAGGGTTTACGAGTCCTCTATATATTGTATATATATGCAGAACCTCTACTACAGCTGCAAGATATCAAACGAAAAAACCCTAGTTGCAATGACGATGACGATCTTCAATCTTCCATAGGATTTGGTAAAGGAGATTTTCTCTAGACTTCCAATGAAATCTATGAGAGCAGTGCGATTAACTTGCAAAACATTAAACACTTTATCACATAGTCCAAGCTTTACGAAGTTGCACATTGAGAAAGAAGAAGCAGCAACAAAGGAAGGAGAGACTCGGATGATCTTATTGATGGATTACAATCTTCATCTAATTAGCGTAGTCTGGTAGGTCCCGATTAAGGTTCCACCAATGTTGATCAAGAATAAAGACAAGAACACTTTGGTTCTTAAAAGACTTAGACAAGTTACTACAATTTTCTCTTTTTCTCATCCACAATTACAATCGTTTTCTTAAATACACAAAAGAAGAAACTAAAGAATGTGAAGAAGTGGGTTACTAAAGCACGTGAGAAGTGGGATACAATCCCATTCATTTAATTAGGAGCAGTTATGTTCTCATCATAGTCTTCAACGGAATTGACATTGATCCATTTTCAGAGCATATAGGTAAACTTATTGACCTAAACTGTAACGCCCGTGTTCCGAAAAATTAATTAATTTAATTATTTTGGAATTCTTTTGAGTTTATGAACCATAGACAAATCTCAAGAAATTAATTATTGGGATTGAAATAATTAATTCGGGTTTGTTCCGGGGGTGTCATCCGATTAAGAAGTAACGGGGTTTTTCTCAAGGACGGAAGAAGTGTGTTGACTTCTTCTTTTGACTTTTGACTTCTCTTCTTCCCTGATCGTGAGTTCCATTTGTGTGGAAAAATTGAGAAGCTTGAGCTGGAGATTGAGAGGAGAGAAGAAGAGTTAAGGAGTTTTGGGTGTGGCGTGAGCTAGCAAAGGAGGAGAGCGGGGAACGTGGAGCGTGGCCATGGGCTGTGCCTAGAGAAAAGTCTGACTACTCTTCACTGTAAGCTCTGGTTTGATCTTGTTCTGTCTTTGATCTTGTTCTGAGCTCCTGGTCCGTGAGTTTGAGAGGAGATGGTGGCTAACCGGCGAATCATGGT
>VBRH01002099.1:4182-16085 GCA_014578085.1 Cardamine resedifolia
TCAGACGCGGTCTGCCTTCTCTACGATCATGTATATCCAGCTTCTTCTCCTCAATGGCAATATAGGAGCCATATTTGCTCTCATTCTTTGGGATCGTATCATAGACGATATTCTTGTCGATGTTGGAAAGACATATCCTCTTATTAGGTAGATCGACAAGTGCACCAGCTGTAGCAAGAAAAGATCTTCAAAGAATCAAGGACATGTATGAATCGTCGCTCATCTCTACAACTTGAAAATTTAGTAGGCACGGAGCAATTCCCAATCTGCACAGGAAGATCTTCAATGCATCCTTGAGGGCTTCATATTGACAATTCCCAATGATTCTGCAATATCCCTTGACATGAGGTTCACAGTGGATCCAGAATCACATACAGAGTCTTCAAAGTCAACTCTAAAGATGTAGCACAGAACAACAAACCTTCTTGGATCTTCCAGCTTAGGTAATTTCCTCAAAGGAGGGATATGAACATTACCTGAGTCGACAACTACATTTTGGACGCTAAAATCCAGAGCTGGTACATATATTGATCGATCTTACTTGGTCGCAGAGGTAGAAGAACCTTGTAAATCTAGAAAATCAACCCGACAAGTCAAATTCTCAAGTTTGTAACTGAGCTCGTTGTTCATGATATCAATCTTTTTGTCAAGAGCAGTTAACTTCTCATTCACCTCCTGCACGCTCATCTTCTGTCCATCTAAAATCTGCTTCATCATGAGCTTAAGTCTACTCTCTTGGGGCGGTGGAGCTTGATGTCCTCTACTCTGATTGGTTCCCTGGTCCCCCCACATAATTAACAGCCGCAGACGAGCCATTAGATGCATCTATATTCTTAGGATTCCTTGGGAAGGGAATCTTTGGTTTTTTGTCTCAGATGACCCTCTGTGTCGACCGACACCAGATGGGTGTCGATCGACACCAATGGTATTCCTCGCGTCTTGCTGTAGGTGAACGTGTCGATCGATGCCTACGAAGTGTCGATCGATACCAGTAGCGTGCAACTCGACATCTGAGGCGTATCGATCGACACTAATTCTGTGTCGATCGATACCAGTAGTTTGCAAGTTGACATCCGGTGTGTGTCGATCGATGCTACTAAGGTGTCGATCAACACCAGTACCTGAACTCGTCACATCTTTAGTAGTTTGCAGTGGTGTCGACTGATATCCTTCACTGGTGTCGACTGATACCCTTCGCTGGTGTCTATCGACACAGACAATCCTGTTGCAAAATCTTCTTTGATTTCTTCTAACTCCACGAGTTCATCAACACTTAAACCTTTTTTTAGCATGGGTTGGACTTCTTTACCATTCTTCAACATTATGGCATTGCATTGATACTTCGGATTAGCGTACGTTCTTCCAGGAAGAACTCAATCTTGCCTTTTTACAGACTCAGCAGTCTGCGCAACCTGAGTATCCAAATTCTTGACATGAGTGTTCAAGGCTTTAAACTTCCCATTCAAATCAGTGTACATAGCATCAATCTTCCCATTAAAATCAACTGTCATCTTCTGTTAACCCTCCAGATTCTGCTCAACCATTCAAATCAGTGTACAGAGCATCAATCTTCCCATTAAAATCAACTGTGATCTTCTGTTGACCCTCCAGATTCTGCTCAAGGATAGATTCCATCTTACCTTGCTCAGTTGGTGCAGGAGGTGTCTGGTAAGATGATGATCCATAATTTATGCTGAAGTTGTTGCTCTAGAAAGGTTTTCGGTACTGAGGCTTAGAGACATAACCAGAAAAGTTCTGATTACCTGTGATGGTGCTCCTCTGACCCTGCAAACCAGTCCCACCAATGTAGTTGACATCTTCAAATACGTCCTCAGGTTCGAAGGTCTCAACTTCTGCAGTAAATTGAACTGATTTCTTGTTCACCAAGATGTTGTGAACTGAGTCCAGCTTAGTCTTAAGCTCAACAATCTGCTTCCCATCAAAATTCCCAGCTTGTTTTTGCCTTTCAAAGTCAGCATTATTGGTGCTATTGCTAGACGCCAAGTTCTCGATCAACACACAAGCTTCTTCAGGGGATCTCGTGTTGAAGTTCTCATTACTAGCAACATATAGAGCCATCTGATATCTCTAATCAACACCTCTGAAGAAAATACCTAGCAGCTGAACTTCAGAAAACCCATGGTGGGGACAATCTCTCTGGTACGCTCTGAATCGCACCCAAGCAGCCTTGAATGCCTCAGTCAGCCTCTAAGTGAAATGAGAGATAGTGTTCCTCAAGTCCTCTGACCTCGCATCATCGTAGAAGTTCTGCAGGAATGCTTTATAGGTGTCCACCCAATTAGTGAGAGGTCATGTTGGTAATTGCTTCAACTAGTATGCTGCTTCACCACTCAGAGAATGCGGGAAAAGCTTACAGAATAGATAGTCATAATTGACCCCATTGTGCTTCATGCTAGTCACCAAGTCTTCAAACCTCTTGATGTGATCCATAGGATGCTCGTGAGCCAATCCATGGAAAGGATGATGACCAACCAAAGTATAGTATGATGGTTTCAGCTCAAAGTCGTTCCTCTGGAAGGTAGGAAGCCTAATTGCAGACCTGTTTGCATAGAACTCATCAGGTCTGTTATAGTCTCCTAACGTCCTTCCTCTCGCACCCTGCGCCCGCAGGGGTGCTCCTTCTTGTTCCTGTTGCACGCCCACGGCAGCTATTGGAACTATAGGGTTTCCATTCTCATCAATTCTCTGCCCCATATTGTTGCATGCATGACACTCTTGGTCTCTAAGAACACCAGCATCATTTTGATGTAAAATCACGGGATTAACCATCTCCACTGATTTCTTTGCTTTTCTGATCTCATGCTCTAACTTTGCAAGCTGTTGATTCAGAAGAAACAAAAGCTCTTTGTCCTTGTTGCTCCTGGTAACACGAATAAGCATACACCTGAAACACAGCAGACGCAAAGATAAAACGATGTAAGTAAAATTGAAAAATAAAACTTAGTCTAAATCCTACACTTAAATCTATCAGAAATAATCCAAAGTCCCCGGCAACGGCGCCAAAATTTGATAAGCTCAAATATAACCCTAGAGCTACTCTCCAAATTAAGAGATCGATTACAGTACTTAGAGGTCGAATCCACAGAGACTTAGAACCTCACGATAGACCTTTTCGTTTCGAATTTAGCTAAGCAATATGAGAAATAAAATTAAAAGCAATGCAGAACAATAGTAAAATTGGTTGTGTAAACAAGTGGGAAAAGCGTCAGGTCCAGAGAATTTCTCAGGAAATCAAGTAATAAATATCAATTAATCAGTTAGTATCGAATTATATACCAGTTCTAAATCACTAAGATAAAATTAACCAACTGTCGTTGTGAGAATTTATTATGTCTAAAATCTAAGAAACTAAATTTCTTTGCGAATCTTAAGGTTCTAAACAAGCTTTAAGAACATGTTTAATTTATTCACAAATGATCTAATCCAAATTCCTTTGCAATTATCTAATTTGCTCACCCTAGGTTCTGTCAGATTATAAATCTCATTGTCGTGCCAATTTAACAATCTATGATCTAATTTCTAGGTGATCAAGCCAGAATTAGCATTAAGAACAACCTAGGTGAAGAACTATCAAGTTTGAATCCTAACCAATTAATCAATATATCATTCCATGAAAACCCTAATGAGAATTCCCCAAACCTTACAAGAGATCAACTCACACATATCAATTGAAATCAAAGACATGAATAAAATAGATATCATATAAATCAGAATTAGGAAATAAAAACAGGGGTTCAAAATCTTTGCTCAAGGAAGAACAAAGTAAGATCAGCCCCAAGCTCTTAATCTCCCTTAGAAACTAAAAGTAAAACTCTCTCTCCAAAACATGTCCCAAAACACTAATTTATAGTCTAAAACACGATTTGGGGTCTTCTGTAAACATCAAGAACTTTTGGGCAAAAGTTGCAATTTTTTAAAAGTGTGATTCTCCGCGTGTGTGCTCCCGTGTCGATCGACACCAACACCAGGGTGGTGTCGATCGACACCAATAGTCATAAACGAGACTTCATAAGATGGTTGCTCGTGTCGATCTACACACACGGTCATGAAACGCACTATCTTCAACTTCTTAGCTACAATGCTCTAGAAATGCTCCAAATCATCCAAAAGCTCCCAAATGTGTGTAAACCTATAAAAGACTCAAATAGGACTCGAAAGACACATAAAAGACTCAATAACCTACATATATCATGACTTAAAACCCATAAAAACCATGATATATCAGTCAATCGAAATGGTGTTATACTTTAGGCCCATTAGAAAACTCGGTGAATGGGCTACTCGACGGCTACACTCACCCTGAGGGATTAGTATGAACCGAAATGATGTCTTTGAACTTTCCGGTTAGAAAAATGATAACAAACCTTTTTTATCTAATCGCTGTTTAATTCATTTAGCACAATTTATTGGTGTTTTGATATTTTGGGCAGTTCGGACTTTGGGATCAAAATTTTGGAAAACAAGAAGTTAATGTTTATTCTTTCTTCTATGGTCAATGTTTTTTTTGTTTTTCTTCTATGGGAAAATATTCCCGTTGTTCACTAACTATGGGAATTGTTTAAAGATAACTCTGATAGATATCTTTTTGTTAAAGTCTATGAGATGTCTTTCTATTTATTATAAGAAAGAAATAATGATATTTGGATAAAGGAATTGAGAGGGTTGGGAACAAACTTGGGTCTCGAACGGTAGCCCTGACCACGGAGGCGTAAAAGCTTAACAATCCAAGACGCTATGTGTAACATCCTTAATCTATTAATTGGGTTTTAATTGGCAATTTAAAAGTTTTTTGGAATTGATTAAATCAATTTTTGCTGTTAGGTTTAATTGATCAAAGAAAAAGTTATGGGGCCGAAGTCTTAGGTTTCAGAAGTAAAGGGACTTTTGTTGCAATATTTCAGAAATGGGTGAAAACCCTAAGTTTCCTTCTACTTCAAGCGATCGTCTCTTCTTCCCTGGGTGGTCTTCTTCGTCATTTTTTCGCCGTATCCGTGAGCCAACGCTGGGAGAGAGGAAGAGAAAGAGGAAGATCTCGGGTGGGGTCTTGGTGGAGGCTGTACTGAGCGGGAGGAATCGAGTATCTTCATCTCGATAAGGATCGTCTTCCTTCGTTGTTTGGTTCTGTGTTTTTTTGTTGTTGGTGTTGTTGCGATTGTGTCGGCGAGGCAAGGCTGTGGCTGTGTTCGTGGTGTAGCGTGGAGGTTAAGGGCTCGGCAAGTTGAGTTTTACCGTAGGCGACGGTGTCACGGTTCCACCGGCGGAGGGTCCACGTGATGGGCGGGAGTTCGCGGCGAAGCGGAGCCGTGGGCTCAGTGACGGAAGGCCGAGGCGGCTGGCGAACGGGACGGTGGCCTGAGGGGGATGGCGACAAGGTCTTTGACGTGGGGAGCTGCCTCCGAGCGTGCTGGGTCACGGCAGCCGGGAAGAAAACCTTAGAGGTTTTGTTGCGAAGGAATAGGAAATCGTAGAAGATGAAGTCGCGTGGTTTTGTTGGTTTAGATGGTTTAGTTCAGTTTAGGTGATTTAATTTAAGTTTTTTATTAATTTGTTTATTATTTTATTATTATTTAGATCGTGTGCGGGTTTTATTAGAGGGTTTTCGACCCATGAGGTTCGAGAATTTTTTAGTCTTTCGTCGCGAAATTTCCCGTGCGCGTTCCAGGTGAGTGCAGTACCGTCGTCGGATATTTTTACGGAAATTTTTCCTGGATAATTACGTGTTAGGATTAATTTATGTGTTTTTGTGATTATCGCCGTTTATTTATTGTTGAATTAAATTCCAAAAAATTGCTCATAATTGTTGTTAATTGTGAAATTATTTTAGGTAATTTTTCCGTAATTTTCTGTTGAATTAATTGTTAAGGATTAATTGTTTTAATCACGTTTTGGCTGTTTAAAATGTTATTGTTTAATTTTAATTCATTATTTTGCGGTGAATTAATTTTTATCAAGTTGTTGTTTTGCTGTTTGTCGAGTCCGGACATTTGATTATGCCGGGGGTATTTTTGTAATTTTGTCCTAATTGATCTAGTAGACGGGTTGATCGTCTCTTCAGTATTTATTAAATATTAACTGCGTCTATTCGTAATGGCGCAGGTAAGGGAAAGGATAAAGCTAGCTGAAGCTCGTGGGACTGCGTTTCAGATCAAGATGACATACCGGGAGGGTTGTTATGTATTTTATTTATTTATAAATTGCTGTTTGCCGTGGCTGTTATTTTTCCGTAAACCGTTAGATTGTTAGTTTTGATTCGCGAATTAATTGGTTTATAATAAATCGTTTTATCGTTGAATTGTCAATTGTTTCGTCTCCTGGGAGTTAATAATAATTATAGGGTTATTATTAGTATAAAAAAATAAATGGGTCGGAGCATTTCTCTATGTAACCGGAAGCTCCGGTGACACAAACCACCTTTCCTCCGCGGTTCATCTCGATTCTCTTTTTATCTGATAATAAATTGTCTTAGATGAAGACTCTTCTAAGGCAACTCTTCAGTATTGGAGTGTTAGTATATGCAGTTTTTTCGCCATGTTCTAAAATATGAAATAGGCCCTCCTCCATCTTTTAGAAAACTAAATTGTTAATAAGATTATAATTTAACGCCCAAAAGATGGACTGATTTACCAGGTGGAGGAGGGAAATCTATGTTGTAAATATATATGTTGATATTTACTTCATTTTATAGTTTGGTCCACTTTACCGTTCCATATATAATCTTAGATGCTAAGTGGTTGATATTTCACTTGATCAGAAAAGAGAAAAGACTTGAGACACATTAACTTGTTTATCTATAATCTTAATATACATAAACTGATAAGATATAACATTGTAATTCATTGAATGAACTCTTAAAACATAAATAAAATACAACGAAAATTCGAGGCGAATATTTTTTTATCTTCTAAAGTTTCTTTTGTTTATATTGTGCGCATAATAAATTACAGGCACTAATTCATAATTTTTAATTAATTTTGGAGAAGTTCTTGGCCGAATCTCATACATTTTACTATCAAAATCTAATCTTTGTTTAAGTCCCTAGCAAATGGATTTGAAGTCCAAATAATTAGAAGGTTATTGGAAATACCAATACATCAAGAGCCATTTGGTTTAATTAATTTTTACAAAAAGCCACAAAACTGATATCTATAATTAGTATTGGGAATATTTTAATTTCTGCCACCATCTGAGGGAGGCTTTTACGCTCTGAATCCCAACCCGAACAGATTCTAAATGTTTTTATCCGAACCCAAAATATATCCGAAAATCCAAAATAAAATTATATATATAAAAATATTAGTTTTATTTAGTTATAATTTTGTAGCCAAAAATACCAATAACAAAAATATTCGAAATAACCTAAATATCCAAAAAATCTTAGTCATATTTTTTAAATTAGACATTATTTTGCAAAATTTAACTAAATTTTATGAAAATTGAACCAAATTTTATTAAAATTGAATAAAATTTTATTTTATTTTTCCAAAAATAAATCCGAATCTGATCCAAATCCGAACCCGATCCGAATCCGACACCTATCCAAACCGAAATCGAACCGAAAATTCATAAAACCCGAACGGATATTAAACTCTCCTATCCGAATTATCCGAATCTGAAAATATCTGAACCGAATCTGATGCGAAATCCGAATGCCCATGTCTAAAATAAATTATGCAAGGAAACCAAGAGGGATATATTTTAAAAAATTATTTGATTAACAAAACCATCATATTAAAAGTTATACAACCCCACCACACTTTGTATATTTCTTATTGGATTCTCGAAGCGTGGACTTTATATACGTCCAGACTGTCCAGCAGACATTATAATATAAACAAGTGAAACTTGATAGACAAACAACATAATCATTCGCACGTATGTACTTACATCTTTGCGTAATAGTCTACTCTTTACAAATGTCACATGCGTCACAACATATTCTTAAACTAAAAAACCAAAAAAAAAAAACAAAGAAAGGATCGTACTTTGTCGGCAAAAAGAAGAAGAAAGGATCCTACTTTTGTAATATAATCAGTAATAATAATCTGTTAACCGTTTCGCCAAAGCGCCGACTAATTCTGTGAGTTAGTAGATCATTTGGTAAGAAGTTTTCCACATATAAAGCACTCGAGCTTAAATTTAAATGACCAAATATTAATCATCCACACGCAGAGTTTTACATTTTTGTGTTATTCATTAATAACATCATAATACTATATACACCTCCATTTACAAAGTGGTCTACTTAAACTGCCGCACGAGCGACCGATACTCCAAAATCTAGTGTAGGTTCCATTGTTAGTAGTGGAGATCACTTCTTCTGTGGACCGCGTCGACATTAACTCTCATCATAGCTAGATATATGTGTAGTAGTGGATCCCACATTCCTTAAGAGATAAAATCAAAACTCTGGCAAATCTAGCCTAAGTCGTTTGGACATTTATAAAAAATATTATAAAATTTAGTACACTCCATAATCTAGTATAGCTTCCATTCTTAGTACTTACCTTCTGTGTGGATCGCCTCATCTCTCATTGTCATAGATATGTAGTGGATCGCCTTATCTCTCATTGTCATAGATATGTAGTTGTGGATCCCACCTTTTCCTATGTTGCCCATCTCCTATTTAAGTGGAACCGATGTTTAGAGATATAATTCATAATTCTGCGGAACCCAGCAGCATACTCAGATCTAAATCCTATAGAATGAGTGCATGAGTTGACAAAATAAAATTTAGAACTATATATTATACAACTTGTATTAGAACTATTTAACACAAAGACAACTTTTCGTAAATAATAGTTAAATTTAAAAACTAGCCATTTATTTAATATAAAAATTTCTCTATTTAATTGCATGAAGAAAAGAATTCTTACAAGTTCAGCTGAGGTAGTCAGGTTATAGTGCTTTGAGGCAAAGTCCAAATAATTTAAAATTAGGATGGACCATGTAGTAAATGATTCAAGACTGAGTAACTGACAATACCAACCAATCTCTCAACTGCCTCATTACTAAGTAATTTCATTCAAAAGTATCCAACTTGAATAAATACATTTGTTTGAATCGATCGGCGAGACGCCACTACTATAAAGAGAGTACCTCTCTCGTAGATACAGGCACTCTTAAACCCCTCAAACCCACATCTTCAAAATAGTTGAAAGAAAGATATAAGTTAACATGTTAGAGGTTTATGAATTGTTAATTGTGATAGTTTCACTCATAGTGGTGAAGCTATTTCTTTGGATCTATCAGTGGAGAAATCCGAAAACTAATGGAAAACTACCTCCCGGGTCTATGGGTTTTCCGATCATTGGAGAGACATTGGAGTTTATGAAGCCTCATGACGTTCTTCAGTTTCCAACATTCGTCAAGGAAAGAGTCCTCAGGTTCTTTTGCTAATTTCTCTAGCATGCATTTGTATGTATGTTTAAACATTACCAAAGGGGTGGTGGCCTACTGATAGTGTAAGGGGGTTGGTTTCCTTGTGCCCCGGGTTCGATTCCCTCTTGGTACGGAGAGTTATTCTTTAAATCGGAATTTCCAAAGCATGTTTCCGTAGACTGGAAGAGATTAAGAGCCGAATGCCCAGAACTCCCATATAAAAAAATATATATATTTTAAACATATACTCCTAACTCACTCAAGTTACATTTGTCTTTCCTTGCCATTTATTTTTGGTAAAAAACAAATAGATATGGACCAGTTTTTCGGACAAGCTTATTTGGAGGCAAAGCTATAATCTCGATGGATGTTGAATTGAATGTGGAGATAGCAAAGGCAAGTCATATCCCTGGAATCACGAAGAGCATAGCAAGGCTATTTGGGAAAAACAACTTGTTTATCCAAAGCAAAGAGTCTCATAAACATGTAAGGAACTTGACATTCCAATTGTTAGGTCCACAAGGTTTAAAATTAAGGATGGTGGAAGACGTTGATCTCTTGGCTCGCACATACATGGAAGAAGGAGCTAGGAACGGCTTCCTTGACGTCAAAGAAACATCAAGCAAGGTTAAAAAAAAAAAAAAATCCATTTCTTAATTGCTATATATCTATATTTAACTCTTGGCACTATTACACTCTACTCGATTACTTAATCGATCATCTCATCAAAACTTTACAGATACTAATTGAATGTCTTGCAAAGAAAGTAATGGGGGAAATGGAACCAGAGGCAGCAAAAGATCTAACACTTTGTTGGAGATATTTTCCAAGGGACTGGTTTCAATTCTCTTGGAACTTTCCTGGGACTGGTGTCTATCAAATGGTGAAGGTACGTGTTTTTCACTTCATTTAAAACCTTTCTTTACACCACTAAATGTGCATAAGATTTGGTGGGAAAATAATCAATCCTAATGATGTGTTTTTTGATAGGCAAGAAAGCAGATGATGAAGTTAATAAAGGAGACGGTATTGAAGAAGAGAGCATCAGGAGAAGAGTTTGGAGAGTTTTTCAAGATCATCTTTGGAGAAATGGAAGGAAGAGCTGAATCGATGAGCGTAGAGAATGCGATCGAGTACATATATACTTTCTTTTTGATAGCTAACGAAACAACACCAGGGATCCTTGCTGCTATAGTAAAGCTCATAAGCGACCACCCTAAAGTCATGCAAGAGTTGCAAAGAGAGCATGATGGAATTGTTCAACGTAAGACTGAGAAGGAGACCAACTTAACATGGGAAGACTACAAATCAATGACTTTCACTATGATGGTGAGTATATATGGGCCGAAATCAGTTAACTCATTGTCAATTAGTTTTGAGTTGTATGTTCATAAACAGTGATATATATATATATATATATAGTAGTTTAGACAAATATGATGTTTTATTTCAGGTGATAAATGAGTCACTTAGGATCACAAGCACCGCGCCGACAGTGCTAAGAATAACTGAACATGAGTTCCAAGTTGGTGACTATACAATACCAGCTGGTTGGATCTTCATGGGCTATCCTAGTGTCCATTTCAATCCTGAAAAGTACGATGATCCTTTAGCATTTAATCCATGGCGTTGGAAGGTGATTTTTCATCCTTAATTAACTTATTTATAGAAAATTTTCAAGAATATAATAATTTAAAAAAAAAAATTACAGAGAGAAGAGTTGGGGTCAATCCTCTCCAAGAGTTACATTCCCTTTGGCGCTGGTTCTAGACTATGTCTGGGAGCTGAGTTTGCTAAGTTGCAGATGGCCATTTTTATCCATCATTTGTTTAGATACAGGTTCATTTTATTTTTTTCACCACTCATGATTAAATTTCATTTTAACTGCAGTCAAAGTTTTTTTTTTTTTTAACTTAACATACATATGTATCTTTTGTTTGAAGGTGGTCAATGAAGACAGAGACAACAGTACTTCGAAGGTTTATGCTTATGTTTCCAGGTGGATCTGATGTTCAATTCTCCAAAGTGGATAACTCTGTTAGTAATTAAGAGTGGTTATATTTCTCAAGTTTTTTTTTTTTTTAATTTTGATAAATGTTTTATATTTCTCAAAGTTGGTTGGTTTGAATCCCAGAGTAAAGCATATTATATACATTTTATATGTCAGTGTTATGATTTCTGCAAATGGAACAAAAAAAAAAACCATCTTGTAAGAGTCAAAGGTCATCACTATTGGTCAGTGTGTATGTTGCTGTTGAATACGTAATGTACGCTAAACACTTTCTATAAGCATGGTGCCATCCACAAGCGACGGTTTAGTTTCGTCATCGTATTTTATTTTTTTTGTTATAAAGCCATCTAGTAAAAATCATGTCATAAACGTGACAACTTGTCACTCAAATATCCTTAGTTTGAGTTTTAGTTGGATTATTTTCTTATCATTTTATCCTTTGGTTTTTTTCTTATGGTATTAATAAAATGAGATGACCAAAAAAAAAAAAAAA
>VBRH01002102.1:0-11464 GCA_014578085.1 Cardamine resedifolia
GGGAGAATCTATGCTAAAATGGACTAAAATGCATGCTTAAAACGGGTAAAATATGGAGACATCAAGATGTATAAACTGTTATTGAAAGAAAGATTTGATGATGTATAGGATGATCCGATTACTGAGTCGAAGAAGTTGCAAGAGACTAAGGGTATTGTAGAGTATCATGCTAAGTTTGAGAATATTAGAACTCGTGTGAATCTGTCTGAAGCTTATCTTGTGAGTGCTTATTTAGCAGGATTGGGAGTTGATACACAAATGCATATCAGAATGTTTCAACCGCAGACGGTGAGGCAGTGTTTGTTGTTGGGACGTCTATATGAAACTGCACATCCTCGGAGAACTCCTTTAAGTTCTTGGAATGCAAAAAAGCCAACATCAAAATGATTGTTACCTTTCAAGAAAGACACAGAGCAACAATGGAATAAACATGTGTTTCCAAATAATTCTAAAGACAATATGGTTCAGCCTAGGAAGTTTTTATCAACAGAGGATATAAATGAGAGGAGAGCTAAGGGTCTATGCTATTTTTGCGATGAACAATACACACCTGGTCATGCTAAAGTACATAGACAGGCTCAGCTCTTTGTGTTGGAGGCAGAGAATGAAGAAGAATTAGAGGATGTAGAAGATGATAAGGAAAATCAAGAACCTGAGGGTGAGATTGCTCAAATTTCTGTTAATGCAATTTCAGGTATTTCAGATTATAATACAATGAGGGTGAAGGGAGTGCACAAGAAGAGATCATTGTTTATCCTTATTGATTCGGGTTCCACTCACAATTTTATGGATCCCCTAGTTGCAGCTAAACTAGGTTGTCATTTACTTCCAGAAGACAATGCAAGAGTGAGAGTAGCAGATGGAAATAAGTTAAAGGTGCAGGCTAAGATTGAGAAGTTAAGTTGGGATTTTCATGGCACGAGTTTTGTAGCTGACTTTATGGTCATTCCTCTAAATGATTGTGATGATGTTTTAAGGATTCAATGGCTGCAAACTCTTGGCCCTATCACTTGGGATTTTACTAAGTTGACTATGAAGTTTGTAATGGGACAAAGAAGAGTGGTAATTCATGGTATTCATCCAGAATCTGTTAGAGCAATCAAAGTAGAGAAGTTGAATAAGGTCATCTATGCTATGTGTTATTCAAGATGATGGAGACAAGTTGCTTACCTTATCTTCTATGGAGGCCACAACATCACAATCTATGTGTCCTTCTATTAATGCCTTACTTCCTGAGTATAATGATATTTTTGAGGAACCTCAAGCCTTACCACCATTTCTAGTGCATCATGATCACAGAATTCCCCTTGTAGAGAGTGCTAATCCGGTCAATATGCGGCCTTATAGATATGCTATTCACCAGAAAATGAGATTGATAAGATGGTGCAAGCAATGTAAGATGGAGGTACAATTCAACCCAGTTCAAGTTCTTTTGCTTCTCCGGTGGTTTTAGTGAAGAACAAAGATGGAACTTGGCGTCTTTGTGTTGATTATAGAGGGTTGAATAGGTGAACAATGAAGGATCGTTTCCCTATCCCACTTATTGTAGATCTAATGGATGAATTGGGTAGTTTGAAGTTGTACTCTAAGATAGATTTGAGAGCTGGCTATCATCAAGTAAGGATGGATCTTGTCGATATTCGTAAAACACTAAAACAACTTTCAAAACACACAGTGGCTACTATGAGTACAAAGTAATGCCCTTTGGCTTAACAAATGCACTAGCAACTTTTGAAAGATTAATGAATGCTGTCTTTAAGAAGTTTTTGAGGAAGTTTGTGTTGATATTCTTTGATGATATTCTCATTTACAGTGCATCAGAGGAATCTCATGTGTACCATATGCAATGTGTCTTTAAGGTGATGAGAGAACAGCAATTGTTTGCTAAGCATAGCAAATGTGCTTTTGCTACTACAAGGGTTGAATACTTAGGTCATTTCATTGATAAAGGTGGTATTTCTACGGATCCTGCTAAGATTCAAGCAGTTAGTGACTGGCCTATTCCTAGTAATTTGAAACAGCTCCGAGGTTTTTTGGGGTTAGCCAACTACTATCGCAGATTTCTGAAGAATTTTGGTGTTATTGCTAGACCTTTGACATTGTTAAGGAAGAAGGATTCTTTTCTTTGGTCTGCTGACGCATCACTTGCTTTTGACACATTAAAGAAAGCTCTATGTAATGCTCCTGTTCTGGCTCTTCCATTGTTTGATCGACCATTTGTTGTAGAGACAAACGCTTGTGGACATGGTATTGGGGCTGTTTTGATGCAAGATGGTCACCTTATTGCATATACCAGTCGCCATTTACAAGGGAAGCAACTTTATTTGTCAATATATGAGAAGGAATTGTTGGCTGTAGTTTTTGCAGTGCAGAAGTGGAGACATTATTTGCTTAATGGTCACTTTGTGATTAAAACAGATCAAAGAAGCCTTAAGTACTTATTGATGGTCTTCCTTCTTCATTTGGCAAATCTGTGGTATTCGTGATAGTTGATCGTTTGGCAAAAGCAGCTCATTTTTTTTTGCTTTGAGTCATCCTTATACTGCAGTTTCTGTTGCTCAAGCTTATTTGGATAATATTGTCAAGCTCCATGGGTTTCCAAATACTATAGTGAGTGACCGAGATAATATTTTCCTCAGCTAGTTTTGGAGAGAGTTGTTTACATTGCAAGGAGTTTCCCTTAACTACTCAAGCTCTTATCACCCACAGAGTGATGGTCAAACGGAGGTTGTTAATCGGTGTTTGGAAACATATTTGTGATGCATGTGTAGTGATAGACCTTATATGTGGAGTAAGTGGTTACCTTTAGTTGAATATTGGTACAATACGAGTTATCATTCTGCAACTCAAATGACACCATATGATGTTGTCTATGGTCAACCTCCTTTGCATCATCTACCTTATTTGGCTGGTGAATCAAAAGTGGTTGTGGTAGCTAAAAGTTTACAGGAACGCGAAAGTATGCTTCTCATTCTTAAGTTTCACCTTCTGAGGGCATAACTTCGAATGGAACAGATAGCTAATCGTCGTCAATCTGAGATAAGCTTTAACATTGGAGATTTTGTGTATATCAAGGTGCAACCTTACCGCCAAGGCTCAGTGGTTACACGTTCAAATCAAAAGCTGTCACCTAAGTATTATGGTCCTTATAAGGTGGTGGATAAGTGTGGTAAAGTAGCTTATCGATTAGAGCTGCCTGATAATTCCATAATCCATCCTGGTTTCCTTGTCTCTCAGCTAAAGATACATGTTGGTGATCAGATAGTCACTAATCAGTTACCTTCTATTATTGAGGATGTGTTACTCAAGGAACCATACCGTATTTTCGAGCGCAAAATGGTGAATCGCCAAGGCCGTGCAGCAACAAAAGTTTTGGTCAAATGGTCTAATGAAGATGAGGCAGAGGCAACTTGGGAGTTCCTTTATGATCTTTTGCAGAAGTATCCTTATTTTCAACCATGAGGACACGGTTGTCTAAGAATGGAGGATTTGATATAGTAAAGTAGGATTATGAAGTGAGTGTTATGTGGAGAGCTCCAATTAAAAGGAATAATCAATGGTCAAGATCTTCAATCAGGAAATATTGCGTTTAAAGGAAGTTGGAGAAAAAATTACAATCCATAAAAAGTTGTTGAAGTTTGTTACGCTTCTCTCTCTCATTTCTCTGTATTGTTCACTTGTTCATCCTCTGTGAATGGTCTTGTGAATGGTCTTTCTCATTTCCAGATTCTTGCAAGGTGAAATTGAGAATTCCTTGTTTCATGAACATTGGATTCTTCTTGGTTTATGAATTGTATTGTGTTGTTGTGAGAATTGATTGTATTGATTTGATTTGTGACATCGATTGTTATCAGGACGTGAGAACAAAT
This sequence comes from Cardamine resedifolia, assembly GCA_014578085.1. Taxonomy (NCBI): domain Eukaryota; kingdom Viridiplantae; phylum Streptophyta; class Magnoliopsida; order Brassicales; family Brassicaceae; genus Cardamine; species Cardamine resedifolia. The sequence continues at coordinate 3,870 of VBRH01002102.1, forward strand.
GGACTATAATTATATCATATAAACCCATAATTCACACCGTTCTAAATATTTCCAAAAAAATGACAGGCAAAAAGGCTATTATGCTAATAAGCTAAGCAAAGAGGCACAATATCATTGTGGTTGGTCGGGCTCAGGAGGCGGAGATGGCCCAAATTCGAGGTTCGGGTAGACGCCTGGTGGTCTCTCTCGGGGTTGGATAGAGAGCAACTGTGTTGAATCACCAACTACATCTGCCCATCCATAATGCGGCTCGGCCCTTCACCAAAATATGATCCCAATATGGATTAATAAACAAGCACAAATTAAATATCATGTTAAGATGTAAGCTCTTGTGTTTTCTTACTCGTAGTATGTTTCTTCGTCCACCACTATGTCCCAGCTTTCTCCTGTCGTGCTCTTTCCGTACTTGTGAACCTTTCTGCGATCAAGGACCTCTAACATTAGGTCTCTATTGTTTTGAATGCAATTTGCAGTTCCACGTAAAAAAAAGTCAGTAAAAATTTCTTAAGCAGGCCTAAGTGATCAAAGTTCCTAACCCGTTTCCAAAGTGTTCCTCTCCCCACGTCCTTGACCAACCTAGAAACGTGTGAGATAATCGTGTTAGGCGGAATTACAAACATAGTCAAATGAGTGAATTAAATGAAGAAGAAGGAACCTACGGTCACTATTAGGTGATACATGCCATGTCTCTCCCTGACGTGAACCTATTCCACCAAAAAATTTCTCTTCCCACTTGTCACCCCATTTGGTCCCCAATTCCGTCTCAGCCCACTTGTCCGTCCTGAATAGTTTCACCAATGTCAAAACCAAAACCACTAACACAATCTCTTTGATCTAAGTCTCTCACGGATTAATGTTCAAGTAACTCCCATCACTATAAAGCTTAGCTTATCACTCTTATTCATCATTAGAAGCTTTATATATAAACGAGCAAACAAAAAGTTCAGGACTAGTTAAACAAAGTAGAGTGGTTAGAGAAACCATTTGAGAACAGATCCTCTTCCATCATAGTGTTCTCCCCACTTCTCCCACCATGACTGCTCATTCAGTCTACCATACTTATGTGCTCCTTTCTCTGTCCACCCTTTAGCATCGTACTTCTCCCACCTGTTTTTCGTATACCTTATGTCAAACAAAAGCAGACACTGCAGTGTAATATTAACAATTGTGTTATCAACTTACCATTTCTCGTACCAACCAGCATTTTCGGTTCCTGATTTTGCTTGCTTTTGTGCACTCCTCTCTATCCTCGCTAGATTACTGAAATTTGGTAAGTTTCAGAATGAGAAGACTGTAAGAATCTAGCAACGTGACAAAACGTTAGCAAAGATACTAAATCTGGCTAAGGGAATGTTAGAACATAGACCTCCACTCATCTTGATGAAGGACTTCTTGCCAAGTTTCCCACCAAGAGTCACCTTCAGCATTTTTACCAGATTTCTCCACACCTACAAAAAGTTCACTCCACTGAGGTAAGAATTTGATAACGAACTAGATATCAAGTGAACTCTTTGAAATAGAGTAGGATAGAGAAGTATAGTACCTAGTTCTTTGTATCCAGTCCAGTCACTTTTCTCCCACCACTGTCAAGGATATCAATAAATCCGATTAAACGCGTCCACCTGGGGTGATACTTGATTGGGTTACGAAGAATAACCTCAAGGTAACTAAACTCAAGGAACTAAGACAGCAAAAATCTTCTAAAATTTGCTTCTTCTTTTTTTATAACCTCATACAGTTTTCTAAGGAAGCAAGCACTAATCAAGTATGGTAATATCAATAGCCATAATGTGAAGAAAAGCGAATAGAATGTCAAATATAACTCATAGGGAAATGATTAGTACCGTTTCTGTCCACTCAGAAGAGCCATCATGGGATCGACCGCCCATCCTTGTCCATCTACATCTGTACCCATTATCTCCCAAGTCCTGTCCACTTTCTCTAAACCAACTACTGCCATCTTCATTAATGCCAGATTCATTCACATTCTCATTCAACAAATCGATGCCCCAATCCTTTTCATTAGCAATCCCGGTGTCTACAGATATTAAAGCAACAAGGTGAAAACAAAATCTGTCAGGTAAGGTATATGAAACTTTAACAACTCCTCAATTACACTCATAAGACGGAGAAGTATATCACCTCTTTTAGGCGGAGTATCACGGGATTGAGGGCCAGTAAGCCTTGGAGTACATCGAGGATAAAACTTTTCTTGCTTAGACACAAATCGACATCTGCCAAAAACACACACAATTGATGTTCACTGTCTTATCATTTGGAAATCAAAAAGACTCGCATAAACAAGATTAAAAAAAAAAAAGCAGCTTGATTTTATTTAGCAGATAAGACACTTATAGTGAATACAAATGAAACAGTAAAATCAATAACAAAAATAAATCTTCACAAGCACACACACACACACATACATAAATTGATTGACCTTATAGTGAATACAAATGAAATAGCAAAAATCAAAGTACATTTACAATAGCTTACTTTGGAGATGCAAATGGCATTGTAGAGGAAGAAGTTTTGATTCCGGCAGCTCCATGAGCGCTCGTTTTCTGATCAAAACGCCGTTCCTCCGACTTCTCACAACCACCAGACCGACGGATCGGTGCTAACATATCAGCGCAGCAACTAAACCGCCTCGGAGCTCTGCTTTGATCGCCGTTAAACCATAGAAGCCTCCGTTTCCACTTCTTCAAGCGCAAATCGTGATTACTACTGCCAATTCCGAATCGCCGGAGTTTGATATCGAGAAGAGAGACTGCGGAGCTAGCCGCCATTGTTTATTGACTCACCATGGAAAATGAAATATGGAAAATGAGAAACCCTAGAAGGCGAATTGTAGGATTCACGATCCGTGGAAGCGAGAGTGAGTGAGATAGAGAGATCAGTCCAGCTGAAGAAGAAACCCGAGACGAGATTATATTCTGAAATTTTTACTCTTTTTTTGGTTAAGTAATTTACTTTATTGATTTTAAGTACTGGAGGATTAAATTGAATTGGTCATATTATTCAATATTCATAACGCATGTTTGAAGTGGATTCACATTTTTTAATTGGGGAACTTAGTTTTATCGCAATAAAATGAGTCGACTTATTGACTTTTAGGTTATTTTTTCCATTCTCCTTGTATTTGTTGATTTTCTAATATATAATTATAAAGTTATTGATTTATTTATTTTGGTTATAATGTTAAGAATATTGTCAAATAATCATTTATTGTATGTTCTTTTGTCAACTACGCCTTGTGTTTCTAATTAAACCAAATTTTAGGGTTTTCACATCTTACTAATAGTAGAGTTATCTTTTTTGGAGCCACGTATCCCTCTTAACTAACACATTTTTGTTTTTCATTTTTTTTCTTTTAGATTACTTTATTTCTAATCAAAATAATCCTATCTAAAATGAAACTAAATATTACTTTAAAAAATACTACCAATTTAATATGATTACACATTTTAAGAACAAAAAATTGTATCATAAACCAAACTAACATACAAACACAACAAATCTAATAGAAAAAAATTTATTGCTATATAAACCAAACCACAAAATCTCAAGCTCTCATTCTCCACTAAATACTTAACACAAAAATTGTAAATAAAAAATGACTCCAAAATTAAACCACATAATCTCTACTAAAATTTTTAAAATATAATTTATTTCTTTTAGATTATTTTCTTTCTAAAAAAAATCTTATCTAATGTAAATTAAATATTGCTATAAAAATACTACCAATTTAATAAAATTACAAATTTTAAGAACAGTTAAATTGTGTCACAAACCTAACTACTAAACAAACAAAAAATTGTGTCAACACAATTAACAATACTAACCAAGGAAAATTAAGACTAATAATTAAAGACAATTAAGACTAAAATTAAAAGCAATTAAATATGATACAATAAATGAGAAAAAGAAAAGTGAATTCAATATCTATTTTACACTAATATATAAATAGTAACAGCACATACAACTTCAATTTTGATATTTATATCAATTGTAGAGTAATAATAATATTAATTTTAAATTAACAACTATGAAAACTATAAAAATTCAAATAATGTGTGATTTTAAATACCAAAGTTAAATAGTCATAACTGTGTTATATTATTTAAATATTTATAGAAAAATATTATTAATAAAATAGTTGGATTATAAAGAATAAAATAGACTAATAAAAATAAGAATAATAAATTAAATGATACTAAAATAATTCACAAAAATATGAAAAATGGAAAAATAAAAACAACATTAAATAAAAATTTTGAAACATAAATCTCGAAGTTGTAATAAATAAAAAATATATATATATTAAACCCGCGCAACACGTAAGAATCACCTTAGTATATTAAGGAGTTATTTGAAGTGAAATTTTTAACTTTTGTTTTATTAGCTAATTGTGATAAATTGATAATCAATCTTATTTGTGATATAATTAAAAAAAATACATAATAGAAAATAGAAAGCTAATTATGCATTGAAATTTTATAGAGAACATATAACTCTTTGAAACATTTTTTTCTTGTAAAACTTGGATTAATTAGAATCTGAGGAAGTATTATATATATTTTTGTATTTTTATATTTTTAATTTGCCACTAATTTGGAAACAAATATAGATGAATTGAATTGAATTCAACCATCTCAGAGTTATAGCTAAGTTTAATTTGTTCGTTGGAAAACTAAAATAATGTAAGTGGATAAATTTTTTTTTGGGTCAACAGATATAATAAAACTTTAAATGGTTCAGAAATCCAAACCGGAGGTACAGAGTTTACATAAATAGTGTCGACGGAAAGAAGTCTAGCACACCGTGCCAAACGATCCGCCTTGGTATTTCAATTGCGTGATATTAAAGAAAGAGTAAAAAAATTGTACTCCTCTCTGATATTCGTCCAAAAAAGTCAAAAAAACAGGTCAACCCGCAGGTGTAGACACCATCTTCACAAATTCGGAACAGTCTGTTGCGAAAGCGACCATTGTCTTCTGATTTGCAAACATACAGTGCATAACCCAAACGAGTGCTTATAGTTCAACATGTAATGGAGAGAGAGGATTCTACATACATTTCTAGCCCCCATCATGGATCCCTCCTCATGCTCTTGAAAAGAAAACCACCCAAAACCTGAAAATACATATGAATTTTTCCAAGAACCATCTATGAAATACTTATATCATGTGATAGCCGATGTCATGGAATTAGAAATAATAAAAGATTTCCCACACTTTGATTGGTAACTTGAGCTAAGGTCCACGATTGGCCTTCACTTTCCATCAGTTTTAGGACATCTTGTGGGTCTCTCAAAATTATTATATAGTTTATCATTTTTTAATTTCCAAATATACAATATTATCCATGGAAAACTATTAGCATGTGAAGTTTTCGGAAGTCTCCAAAAAAGATAATTCATGTTCGAAAAAGAAATTCCCTACAGCCGACGAAATCTTGGATAGTGCCTATAATTGAACCGCTAGAGGACATTCAAAAAGAGTATGATTAATTGTCTCTCCCTCCGCTCCACACCTTGGACACTGATAATCACAATTTATTCTTCTATACCAAAGATTTGAATTCACCGCTAAACATCCCGTAATCGCTTGCCACATAAAAGACCTTAACTTCGGTGAACACTTTATTTTCCAAGATTGTGACTGAAATAGCCGAACATATGGTCCATATACATGTATTGGAGATCCAACCGATAGTTCATTTCGTTCGGTCCAATATCCTGATTTTATTGTATATCTTCTCGATTTGGGAAAGTGCCAACCTAAAATATCCGCTTTATTGATGTTGGTAAACGGATATCCAAAATAATTTTTAAATCCTCGGATTTAATTAATTCTTTCACTAAATCCATATTCCACATCCTAGTTGCTGGATTAAAAGGTATATTGTTAATGATTAAAAGTTTGATTAAAAGTTTGACAGCCAATATTTTGTCGCATAACCTTTTTGGAAAGATTACAAATGATTAGCATATAATGATCCGTCTAAAAATAATTGCGGTGTATCGAGTAAAGTATGGTAAGACGGATCATTTTCAGAAAAGTGGAAGGATATAAACTTGACCCAAAAAACTCACAAAAAAATTATTTTGAGTATATTAAATCTAAGATTCAATATTCTTAGGACAAAACAACAATGACAAAAACACTAAAAATAAGGATAGATGATTTGTTTGATAAGCAAAGGTAATCAACACATAGAGATTACACACTACGATTATATGATGCATTGAAAGATAAAAAAAATTACAAAGAATTCGAGGAGATCACTCTTAGAAAATATATTTTACTTAAAGGTTAGATCATTTTCTTCGGTAGAAACTTTTCATATTTAAAAGAAAACTAGATACTAACCCGCGCATCGCGCGGGAGAGAAATAATTCTTAACGGTAGATATTGATTATTAAATATAAGTTATAATTTTATGTCATTTTTATATTATTGATTTTTCAAACAAAATTTGGTTATTTTTTGGAGTTGTTATACTTGGATTATAGTGTAATTATTAACATAATTAAAACAAAATTCTGTTTACATAGGTCTGTTTTTTACTCAAAATTCTGTATTTTCTCACTAATCATTTAAGTATTATAATAAAATGAATTTTTATTCAATTATCAATTTAATGAATACTTTATATTATATATTGATCAAATCTAAATCATTAATGATTTTTAAGACCTTATAGGTATCATGCTTGTAAACTAAATGCTCCCGATCAATAGCAATATTTAATATTAACAATATTATTTTAAAAAGCGGAAAATAGAAAAAGTGATATATAAATTATCCAAAAAATCAAAAAAAAATTATTATAATACAAAACTAACCGCAATTATCCGTCTGGCTAGCGATTTTGATTACGCAAATTACCTGTTTGGGTTGTATTTTCAACTACTTGACCCTATCTTTACCTTCCCCTTATTCGGTATTACCCGATCACTATATTAGCGAATATACTCTGTGTAGTAGTTTTGGAGACATAAATGACTTGTACTCGATGATGACCCGTGCATTACGCGGGAAAATTATTTTCTAAAACTTGAAATTTGTTTTATTTTTGTCACAATTCACAAATTAACAATTATTTTTGGATAGATGATGGTCTCATATAGCTTGTATTAGATTTAAGCATTACGGATCATAATTTCCGCACCGGATCCAAATTATCCGAACCCGTTTGGATGAAACTGTAAAAGTAATATAATTTATCCCGTGGGATTAAGAAATATTTTTTTAACTGGTAAATGTCAAGTTGGATATTTATCAAAGATACCGAATGCACCGTTTGAGTAATTATAAACTTCAAAATAATTATAAATTATTTATATGTTCTTAAATTTACTTAAAATTATTTGATATTTGACAATACTATTCAAAATATCCAATTGTTTTATAAATTATGTAAGGTTTTCAAAAAATCTTATTATAAAATACAAAACTATCTGTAACTATTCGTTTGTATGGCGGTTTTAATCACAAAAATTATATGTTTTGAGTAATAATTTTAGGTACTCGAGAATTAGAGCTGGGATGCGGGTTGCCCCGCCCCGCATAGCCCGCCAACTCGAGGGT